>BJBW01013986.1:73823-86211 GCA_004320125.1 Scolopax mira | reverse complement strand
TATTCTTCCCAGGATGCCAGTCCCTTCTTCCATTTCCTGTGTAGCCCTATCTTGCCCTTCAGTTTGACCAGCAGGTCCCAGCTCAACCATGGTGGTCTCTTGCCTTCCTTGCCCAATTTCCTACATGTAGGGATTGAGATCTTTTGCGCTCCATATAGAGCATCCTTAAAGATCTGCCAGCTTTTTTCTTCTTCCTTGTCCACCCCTGAAAATGTAAAGATGGCTTTTTGTAAGCTCTGGCTGTTGTGAAAAATGAAGCAAGTGAGAGACTGAATGGTGAGCAAGGTCCCAGTTGAGCACGGAAATCCAACACACAGACCCAAGCTCTCTCTTTTCCCCCAGTTGCTGGGAGCTGCAAAAAGACTGTGACTTTGTGATGTTGGCACACCATCATGCACACCAGTTTCCCTCCTCTCTTTTATTCTGAGCTCCTTTTAGCATGGGTTTAAAATAGCTTGAAAACAATATGGGATGTCCTAGTCAGCTTGGTGATGGGGGGAGACAACTCTTGTCCAAGCGGAGACCCATCCAACACACATAGCCATGCAATGTTGTTTGGAGCATGACTAATTGTGACAATTAGTCACTAATGCTGAAAAACAAAAGGATGAGTCCAGCCAAGACAGAAGTAATAATTAGTTAGTCCATTTGTTAATATGGTATAAGGAGGGAAGAATCTAGCAGATGACTCAGCTCTGATGAGGAAAAAATGTGCATAACATGTCACATGGATTTTCCAGGTCTGAGGATGATATTGCCCATTCTAGAGGTTGCCACCAGAGCTACCAAAACAGCTCACTCTGGAATTTATCCAGCAACCAAAAAGCACTTGTATGAAATAAGAGAAGGGTTGTGATGTACATAAAAAGGGGGTCTAAGGAATTGTTTCTACCAGCTCTGAGAAGGTGTAAATACCTGATGACTTCTAGATCTTGCCAATTTTTGGAAACGACTTTATTTCTCAGAAAAATAAAAACCATGTATTTCAGAGCTGTTCCACATTTCTGAGAAAATCACTCTCCATCTTAAAATGCATTCAAAAGAAAAAGTAAATTTTCATGAAAAGCTTTCAATGAAACATTTTAACAGATTGCATTTCCTCAGTTTCACTTCAACGATGTTAAAATGTTTTGGTGACATAGAGGGATATTGCTTAAACTTGTTTTGATTCATTTTGTATTATATTGCAATATTAATTGAAACATTTTCAATGTGTGTTATATTTTATTGTGCTGGGATTTATGTTGCACGTGCCTTTGTTATGTTCAGTTTTGACATTATCAAAGAGAAATGTTTCAGTGGTGTCAGACTGAATGGCTTTTACATTCTTGTTCCATCAAACATTTTAAAATTTTATGGGTTTGTTCAGATTCAGAATGATAAATAGGAAGCAAATGTGGACATTTCCCAGGGGACAAAAATTCTAAATTCCACCCAACACTGCCTCTGTGTTTAGAAGGAATCCATGTTTTCTGGGCATCAAATCTGCAACTTTGGAGAGCTGGTCTGTCTCCCAGCTCCACCACTGCCCCAGGAAAGTCACTTAGGACTAGACTACAGGAGGAAGGAAACTGGAACAATCACCCAGGATACATTAATTTGCTCCTTATGAAGTGTGAATTCATGTCTATATCAGGTCTCCAACCTGGGCCAGTCACCCTACGGCCACTCACTTGGTTTAAAAGAGATTCATCTCATCCTAAATGAAATGTCAGATGAAGTCAGATGAACCTTTGCCAACTGCAAAAGGAGCCCAAGATGAGCACCTCACCTGAAGATGTCCAACATTTCTGCGATGAATCTCCCTTCTGGTATCTGGTGCGATGAAATTTGGCCCAGTCTGAGAACAGCTTAAACCGATGCACAAAGGCCATGGCTACACTGCTGCCCTCCTTGTCTCCAGGCTGGCAGCCTCTGTGGGGCAGAAAGGGGCTCCAGCCTGGCCCCCCACCCTGATCGTTGGACAATCACGACTTAAAACGAAGGATCACACCCATCATTTGGTGTGGATGTGCTCTCAAGCTCTACGAGTGGCTTGGCAATTTAAATTCACACCAAAAGTTTATTCCCCAGTCATTTCTCTACATAAAACCCCCTTAATCTAACTACTCATCCAATTCATCAGCTGTAAAAGGCGCATTATGCTAATGCTTCTTGCCTCAGCTTGGTCTCTCTGGATGTATCAGGATCATCTCTTTCTTAGCGTATGTTCTAGGATGAATACAAGGGATCTTTGATCTTGTTCAGACCTCATCACAACCCAGAATAGTTGCCCTTTGGGTTTTCTGCATCATGGAAACATTTCCTTTCTCTGTGATCAAACATAACCCCATTTAAATACTTTCAAACATCCCCCTGGCAAAAAGGATTACTTTCTCCCTATTGATTTGCTCAATCCCCCTGTGCATTCAATTTGTAGACCTGCACTGACAGCAGCAAGCTGCTCGGTCTTTTAGGACAGTATTAGACGTCTTCCCATTGACACCTAGGACAAAACTCCCATTCATCTCACTGGGATCAAGATCCTCACCAGCTGACAAGCAAATCTTCATCGCGTCTCCTGGAGTGTGTCCTATCCCTCATTTAGCAGGCTGGGAAGCTGAGGATGAGAGAGGCAAGAAGGGACAACCAGGACCACAGCTGATGGTTTCTCATCCTAATCACTTGGTCTGTGCAGCAGCCCCAGCTGTGGCTCAGGAGACAGTGGAGAGATAAGATATGAGGAAGAGCTGTCAAAGACAGACAACACAGCAGTTTCAGTTGTGTATTTTAGTTCACCTCAAAGACCTCACTGCTTCATTTTTGCAGTGCCTTTGTCTTATTTTCCTTCACATGCAAGTTTTCTGAAGCACCTTCTCATTTGGGAGCCCCTCAGAAGGTCTGTGGAGGTGAAGGTCAACTCCTTCCTCCGCTCCATGTTTGAGATGTGTTTGTAAATCACTTTACTGGGACAAGAAGTATGATGGGCTATCTGCACTCCCCTTTCTAATTGCCCACCTTGATACAAGATAGTCAAAGGAGGGCAATACTGACAAGTCTGGGAACCAAACCTCAGAACTCTTCTAGATCTTCCGACTTGTTTTTGAAGTCTGTGCAATGCTTTACACATATTTTTTATCTTGCTTCTTGGGCTTGTTAAATAACAAAACAAAAGATAAAAGCTCACATAAAGTCGCAGCTGCTCGGCACTGACCCAGCTCTTTAATACCAAAGGGGTGTGCAGCAGAGAGGGACAGCGCATGAGTTCTCTTTTCTGACTCAATGGGGGAGTAAAAGCATCAGAAAGGGCCAATTTTGCAATTGGCACAAAAAGCTGTTGGACACCTTGCAGTCCTTGTCTTTCAAAGCTATCTGAGCAGCTACCCCCCACACCCCCCCCTTCACTGCCCTTCTGCTTTGGGAAACAGTTCTGACATGGGAGGTGTTTTCTGCTGCATGCAGTAATATCTGCTTCACTGCTGGCATTGCTCCTCTTCATACAGCTCCTTTCATAGGGGCAGCAACAGGACATTGGAGCAGTGGTTCTGGGTCAGACCAAAGCCAGAAAAGAGAATTAAATAGTATTTGCCATCAGCCTGCTTCCCCCAGGCTCACTCCCTTCCACCTGCTGGATACTGGGTGAGGCTTGAGCCATAACAACATCCCAACAGAGGTTTTACTTCCACATGCAAGTCATGGAAACGGATTTCATGGAGAAATTTGAGTATGAACATGCCTGTGCACACTGGTGTTTGCTGGATTTGGCCTGCATCTCTTGACAGCCGGCTCCCATAGGTAAAAAGAAAATGGGAAGTCACACGGAGTCTATAGACCGGCAAGGGCTGTAGTTGCATGAGAGAGTGGCAAATTTAGACAGGGTTTTGGCCTCTTTTTAAACCAAGCCTAAGTGCTGAGCGTGTAGAGCAAAAGGTCACAACCAAAGCTGTCTTTGGGCTGATCAGACCCACAGCATCACAATGCTAAGCAAGATAAAAAGCAGATCTTATCCTCTCTTGTCACTCAGGGCCAGAAATAGTCCTCTTATGAAATGTGTAAAAAAGGAGATAAGATGGGGATAACCCCTCTTTGGACAAAATTTTGACAGCAGCCAGTCTTTCCAAGGAAGAAAATGAGAAATCTATCACCAAATTACCTCTAAACCCCTCCCATTCCCTGATGTTTAGCACATGTGTTTTAGTGCAAGTGCTCCTCGCCTCACACTCCAGCCTCCTAGAGAAAGCCTATTAACAGCCTAAGGGACATTAACATTAACTTAAGTACCTTAATTATCTGTGGAGGATTTCATATGGACAACCCACGAAGAATTTAGCTCCCATTGCTGAAGAATGAGCTATGTCCAACTTTGCTCGAAAATGAACCCACATGTTTGAGCCCAGATCTGTGTAGGAACACTCATTTTGAAATAAAAATGACTGAGTTTTGTCAAAGACTGACTTTCACCAGCAAGACAAAACTCTGCTTTCCAGACCAATGTACAACACTTGCACTGATGGGACAAACCGTGTAAAAACCAAACGTGTTTATTTTGGTGCAAAATTTACATGCGGAAAGGTCCCCAGAGCATTTACTGTATGACTTAGAGCAAACAGCTTAACTTCTGAGGTCCCATTTCCTCTTCTTTAAAATGAGGGTGCTGCTATTTGTGCATTTCTCTGTTTAGGTACCACTTAGCAGGTGCACCAAGCTTGCACTCACTGCAGTCCTTTACTTGATGGGCATCAGTGGGAAGGGGACCAATACCCCTGGAGTGGACATCAAGCTCTCCCTCACTTTGGATGGCTGTCTATGGACACAGTATCTTCTCATTTAAATTATACTAATAGGCTGTAGAAAGAAACAGGCACCCACCTAGATTGCTTTATTTTCAATGTCTATCTTAGAACAAAATGAATCAGGCCCTTTTTTTAATACATGCTGCTCACCCTCATATTTAACATGTGTGGGAATTAAATGTGATTAAACTTCTGACGTTGGTCTGTTAGTTATGAGTCCCAGAATACCACTAGCAATGCCTTTTAGACCTCTACAGCCCCAGCCCCAGCAGTGGTTTATTGGGGTGTCTGCCACCTTCGTGGCATAGGCTAAAGTTTTAATGGTAAATGTGGAGAGTTAAAGGCAGCATGGACAGTGGCTACTTTCTGCATCCCCCTTGTTACGAGGAGAGAGATCATTTCAGAGAGGAAAGCTAAAATAACACATCATGAATTAAGAGGAAACTACCTTCCCTGACTATCAGGAAACTAAAACCAAAAAAGGGTTAACTGTGCAGAGCCAGAATTGACTGTAAGTGGGAGGTTTGGGCTTTATTTTATTGTTGTCATTAATTTCCTTCCTTTTACTTTCAGTAGATGAGCACAGAGTTATTTACATTAGACACAGCTGTGCCCCACTGAGGTATACTGTAAGAAACATTAAGAGTAATAGAAAAAAGCAGCTGAAGGCACATGGATGATTTCTGGTACTAGCACCACCAAGAGCTTGTGTCATTTTTTCACTCTGGAGCACACAATGACAATGTCAACTCCCCAGATCTTTGCTGGTCCATCTGTAGGGTGTCAGATGGAGGGATGAGCCACTCTCACTTTAGAGGACATGAGATGTTAATGATATGCCAGCTTATCTTTTTTACTCATGCTTTTATTGCAGAAATAACTAAGGAAGCCTTGATTTGACCTCTTATCAGTAGGTTCCAGTATAAATTGGAGAAGATCATGCCTATTTCTCCATGTCTCTGTTCAGAAGAAGACTTCATGTCCATTCTCATTTTTGCATTCTGAAGTGGGTTTTTTTCCCCAACTCAGATAAGGTCTAGAGCCCCGCAGAAACAGGGGCATGCAGTAGAGCCTGTGTGACTCTGCCTGAACCACTCCCTTTCTTTATACATTTCCTTTCCTCCTACTATTTGTCTGCCTCGGCTAATTAGATTATTAAAACATGTGCCTTTTGTGCAGTTCCAGCACAAACAGTTGTTCAGGAGGAAGGGACGAGCTCCCCACATCCACCTCCACCCCGCTCCATTCTCTGCTCCCTGAGACCTTGTTTATCTTCACACCAGCTGAGTTTTCCAGCGAAACCCAATGCAAGGCATTCACCAGAAATTCGTTAGCAGACCTGAATGTATCAGTGCCAGACCATTTTTACAGAAACCCCAGTAAATTCATCGGGGCTCATGGTTCCCCTCCCTCAGCTGCTCCTCCAGGGCAGCGGAGCATCAATATCCTGGTGTTGGTGGAAAGATGTGTGCAGAAAGGCTGTGAGCCTCAGCAGGAGCCAAAGTGTTTCAGACTCCTGGCATATCCAAAAGTCAACGCCTCATTGCTACACAGCTTCCCTCCCACCCAGGTTTCTGCACAGCCGGCCAGAGGCTTTATTTATGGGCTGGGATGCTCAGCAGCGAAACGGTTAGAGCTCTTGGCATCAGGGGTCATAATTACCCTTCCAAGTTAACACCCATTGAGATGAATGGGAGCACACCCTTTTTCTGCGGGTGTTATTGTTGCAGTCTGCCTGGCTGCAGACTCAAAGGCAAGAGTTTACCTTGGTTTGCAACCAGAAAGGCTAGAAACCGCCTCTCTCTTTTTTTTTTTTTTTTTCCCAATAAAAAGAAAAGGCAGGGTTTGCTTTTGCAGATTTGTAGGGTGGGGAATGGTGAAGCTGGTGGTGCTGAGCACCTATAAACCCTTCTGGCTTTGGAGAGGCTAAAGTGCTCTGGGAAGCGAGCTCCTGGGTTCAGCCCAGTTCCCCTCGGTGGCCGGGAAAGTTCCTGTGTTATCTTTAGTTTGTATCTGAGAAAAGGCTGAACCTAATAAGCAGCTGGAGCTGCTAATCCCCCCAAACTGCTGGGGTTTCCCACACTCAGCTGCTGCAGGTGCATCGCCAGGGTACAGCTACTGTCCTGGCAGCAGGTCACATCCATCTGAGAGATGGAGCTAGGCTATGGCCGGGGCTGCAGCATGGTTTGGACATCCCTCCAAGAGCATCTCAGCCCACTCCCTACCTTTACCCCAAAACAGCTCTGGCAGGTGCAACCTAAGAGTGATGGAAAAGGGTTGAGCCCAGACCTGGACAAGGGCACCTCCAGCCCATGGGTGCTTCAGCCATTGGGTGTTCATATGGGTACAGCAGAGAAGATGCCAATCCCTCTGCCGAGGATATGCTAACCCCACCAGTGTGCCAGAAGTTACTTTCCCCCCTGAGCAGAAGGACTTGGCAGAGGAAAGCAACATGTCTGCTCTTTAATCTCCTGTTCCCATCCTGGCAAGCCTTAATCTTTTGCCCCCCCTCATTTTTCTCCTCTCTAACCTGGGAATCCACGATCAGGGCAGCGAAAACCAATGGGGACTGCAAAATGGTGCCTGGAGGTCATGTTTGCAGGAGGAGATGCTTGCCAAGCAGCCCAGGGGGACACTGCTCCACTGGGGTGGTGTTTTGTGTCGGGATAACAAACTCACCTCTGGGGCTCATGTGCATTTGAAAGGGTTTGGTGGGAGAAGCAGCACACCGCCAGTCCTCCAGGGAAGATGCAGATTTTGGCATCAGAGGAGAGCTCTGGCTGGGATAGTTTGGAGCAGTTAGAATAAAAAATAAACTAACCTGGCACAAAGGTTTCATTTCATGATTAACACGAGCTGTACATCTAGCAGGATGACTAAGGACCTGTAACACTGCCCACCCTGCTCACAGCATCCCTAGCATGCATGGAACCCAGGGTACATAACTAGAAGCAAGAAAATAATATCTTTACCACCCCACCCTACTTCCTTGCAGCTGCTTTCCCTCCAGGGTACAAATAAGAGTGGCAAATGCCCATGAGCCAGCAATTATTTGCAGGAAAAAATCATGCTGGACAAGGGTTTGAGGGTGTTTTCAGACATGCTTTTCAGTGTAGTAAAACAAGGTTCAGGTACAGGCTGCAGGGTGTGCAGCAGGAGCAGCCCCAAGGCCTCGGGAGCCTGGGATTTTCATCCCCTCTGAGATCCCCTGTATTTGTTTGTGCAGCCAAGGCCCCACGGGGATACCGGTAGGATGTGATGCAGAGACACACACCTGTATGTACAAACACAGCCATGGCTGGATGGATAACCCCAAGGCAAACCCATTTCCCATAAACTTCTCCTTCAGCTCCCAAAGGTGGTGGAACCAGGACGGTGGTGGGATCTGGGCACCCTATGAGATGGCAACACCGGATCCCAAGGACCATGCTCCTCCTGATCCCATTGCTCCAACCACCTGGCCACAGCCAGCTCCTCCAAAATCCCCACCCCAAGCACAGCTGCCAGCGCATGCAGATCCAATTAGTATAAAATCAGGAGGCAAGCCCCCAGATACCCAAGATGAGAAGCAAAACCATATACAGTGCTCTTATTTGTTTTCTTTTTTTTTTTTTTTAATGGCTACTCTTAATCATAAAGGCTTCAAACATGCTGAAAATAAATTCCAGTTAAAAAAACCCTGTAAAGTTATGGAGTTTGAAGAGGTTTGTTTTTAAGGAAAAACATTGGCTAAGACAGGATCATCCAAGGAACCTAGACAGCTGGGTGGCCTTTCTGCAGAAGCGGAGCTGCGCCTGCAGCGGGTGCAGTCTGTAAACACCTGAGCGGCCCCAAGAGCCGGGGAGTTTGGTGAAATCACATGATCTTCCATAAAACCTTCAGGAATTGGCTGTGAACTGCCTCCATGAGCTGAAGATAATGCAGATGGGTAACAAATGAGGGAAGAGAAATTCGGTCGCAAAGAAATCCACTCCTAAGTAAATCCTTATCTAAACACGCTGCTCAAAAGCACTCAGCCTCTGCTGCCGGGACTGCGCTCCCCATTACGTTTCAGAGCAGCAGCAGATAAAATACGATTAAAACCCCTCTTTCCACCCAGTTACACCAAATAAAGAGGTTTTGCCAGCCTGAGAAATTTGTAAGTTTGGAATCAGAGATGCAAATATGAGTCCGGCTCGCTAATCCCTGCGTGGCTGTTCTCAGTTTTGCGAGACTTTGTTGTCTGCTGTTTGTTTTTCCTGGTTCATCTGGGAGTCAGGCAGTTTATGTGAAAGCAAAAGGTGATGCTCCACTCAGAAATAAACTGCTGCTCGAGTGATCATGGGCTGCTTTATAGCCAGTGTGAAAGCAAGCCCTGTAAGAATTGGTGCAAATACAGAATCACAGAATCACTGAATGGTCGGGGTTGGAAGAGACCTTTGGAGATCATCTACTCCAACCCCTCTGCCAAAGCAAGTTCACTCAGAGCAAGCTGGACAGGAATGTATCCAGGTGGGTTTTGAATATATCTAGAGATGGAGACTCCAAATCTTTCTGGGTACCCTGTTCAAGCACACAGTCACCCTCAAAGTAAAGTCTTTCCTCATGTTGGGATGGAATTTCCCTTGCTCCAGTTTGTGCCCGTTGTCCCTTTTCCTGTTTTTGTGCACCATTGAAAAGAGCCTGAACCTGTTACTGTGGGCTTGTGCTGAAGCTCTGTTAGCTTCACTCCTTAAACCCAAGTCACAGCAACAACTTGTTTTTTAAGGCCAGGCTGGATGCGGCTTTGAGCAACATGCTCTATGGAGGTGTCCCTGCCCACGGCAGGGGGGTTGGAACTTGATGATCTCTAAAGTCCCTTCCAACTCTAACCATTCTATGATTCTGTCATTCTGTTCGCCTGTTGTCACAGCAGTGAGAGTGGAAGATGCCCACACCGGTGTGATTCCAGCCTATGGGCACCTGCAGTCACTCAATGCCTGCAACTTTCCTCCTTTTCCTGCAGTTCCTTGCCTGGCACTGAGCTCCAGACCCCAGGAGCAAGGCTTGAGATGTCTCAGGTACTTCTGCATGGGGCAGGAGCAAAGCGCCGAATGGCAGGGGATGCAAAGCCTTGGTGAGACTCGGCTGCCAGCTCAGCACCGGTGAACCATGGCTGAGCCAGGTGAGTCGATGAGTAAAGTCAGTGTGGTTTTGTGGTTGGAGCTCCAGCAGAAGAGCCGAGCTCTTGCTCCATCTGTCACCAGCTTCCTGTGCGAGCTGGAGTGTTTATTCACACACGAGAGACTTGGAAAAGAGCTCAGAAAGCTGTTTTCTTTCAAACCCAGCCGACTGCTGGGTTGGATTAAAATGACACCACCAAGAGTGCAAAGCGACCTCCTTCTCCCTGTGCTCATGCCCACGTAACGGAGACGCTCTCTGCTCTGCTAATATTTACAGGCAATAGATTTGGTCAGACTCTAGTGATCACCGTTCTTGCTTAACAGGACTTCCTTCGCCTACCCATCTGCGGTACCATCATACCCCCGGCTGTGTAAATTTGCTGAAAAGCAGAACTGCACGAATAACTGCTAGGGGTGGGGGGGGGGGCAGACTGGAAAAAATAAATGTATTTGCTGTGGGGCAACCAGACGCGAAGGTTTTCCAGCTAGGAAGGGGGAAAGCAGCATTTTGAATGAAATAACTTCGTTTCAGGCCAAACAAACAAACAAGCACTTTGTCTGACCACAGTGATCTCTTAAGTATTTTTATAAATTGCTCAGATAATTTGCTAATATGAGAAAAGCTTCAATGAGAAGTGAAATATTTCTACTACAGAATGACATTTATTTTTTTTCCTCAGGAACAATTTCCTTAAATTGCTTTCAGTCAGTGAAACATTGCAGTCAAGCCCATCTGCATACTTTGGAGGAAAAAATTGCCTTCTTCCACCTCACTTCTTCTCTGGCTGTTAACTGCATCCTCACCCATTTAATCCACTTTCCTTGCTTCCTCCTTTTCTCCTGTAACAAATGTCAATTTCCTGTCTTTTTTTTTTCCCCTGTCTAACCCGTTATCTGATCCGTGCTCTCTCAGTCCTGACCTCTCCTTCCTCCAACTGACCTTCCTATCACACCACTGATATCCATTTATCTTCTCCTCCCCAAACCCACCTTTTCCCATTTTCTTTCCCACAGCCATGAATCACAGAGCAGCCCCGCGGAGGTGGGCTGTGGGGTGTTATAGGAAAAAGAATGGGGAATAAGGAATAAAACCAAACCTGAGATGCACAGGGCTGGGAAGGGAGCCCTGTTGTAATATCCTCTGGGTGACATTTATACTTTGATAACCTAAAGCAAAACTCTGGATCCGACATCCTTAATTCGCAGGTGTGAAGGTAGCATTGCCCAGCATTCGCTCCTGAGGATGTTGCCTTAAATTAACAAGGTCCCATCATTGTTTCCCTTGTGACGCTCATCACCTCTACCCAACGTTGGGTGTCACACATTGGGACTCTGCCCTCCAGGTCCCCATCCACCCTGGTGTGGTGTGATAAGGTCTTTCTCAGGCTCCGCAGGCTTCCCAGGCTGCTCTGCAGAGCAAACATCTAAAGATGGCTCGGAGCCAGCCCTGGGCTGTAACGGAGATGTGGTGTTCATATGGAGGGCATCTGATCACGTACTGCAGGCAGGGATCGCTAATAAAAGACAGTGCTCTTTGGAGGGCAACTTTGCAAGCAAACAGGACACAAGAAAGGAGCTAAATATTCCCTTCCCCCCCGCCCCCACCCCAGCAACTCTTTTGTTCACAGCTTGCTGCCACCCTCCTTGCCCTAAAAGAGCAAAGGCAGTAGGACATCTGATCTCTTCTCCCTGGGATCCAGTGATATAGGAGGCATGGGAACAGTTCAAAGCTGGACGAGGTTTAAATGGGACGTTAGGAAGCATTTCTTTACCAAGAAGGTGGTCAAACACTGGAACCAGCTTCCTAGAGAGGTGGTCAAAGTCCCAAGTCTGTCAGTGCTTAAGAGACATTTGGACAATGTCCTTAATCATAGAATCATCTGGGCCGGAAGGGACCTGCAAAGGTCCGACTCCCCTGCAGTCAGCAGGGATACACCCAACTAGACCAGGTTGCCCAGGGCCTCCTCGAGACTCACCTTGAATGTCTCCAGGGAAGGGGGCTCAGCCACCTCCCTGAGCACTTCCATCACCCTCATTGGAAAGAACTTATTCCTATTGTCTAATCTAAATCTGCTCTTCTCCAGATTAAAGCCATTAGTCCTTGTTCTGTCATTGCTGGCTTTTGTGAACAGATTGTCTCCAGCCTTCCTGTAGGCCCCCTCAGGTACTGGAAGGCAGCTATTAGGTCTCCAATGCTTTAATAACATGCTTAAACTTTTGGTCAGCCCTGAATTGGTCAGGCAGTTGGACTAGATGGTTGTTGTAGGTCCCTTCCAACTGTTCTGTTTTGTTTTGTTCTATTCTTTTCTATTCTAGTCTAGTCATCTACCTTTCATCAAGTGGAGGGTAGGGATTTGAACACTCACCCCTTAATCACAGAATCATAGAATGGTTTGGGTTGGAAGGGACCTTAGAGATCACTGAGTTCCAACCCCACTGCCATGGGCAGAGACACCTCCCACCAGACCAGGTTGC
>BJBW01013986.1:0-73760 GCA_004320125.1 Scolopax mira | reverse complement strand
CTCACTGTAAAGAATTTCTTTCTGGTGTCTAATCTAAAATCTCCCCTTTTCCAATTTCAAGCCATTACCCCTTGTCCTGGCACTACACTTCCTGACAAAGAGTCCCTCTCTGGCTCTCCTGTAGCCCCTTCAGATACTGGAAGGCTGCTATGAGGTCTCCCCAGAGCCTTCTCTTCTCCAGGCTGAACAACCCCAGCTCTCTGTCTTCATAGGAGAGGTGCTCCATCCCTCTGATCATCTTCATGGCCCTCCTCTGGACCCATCCCACGTCACATAATAATCTCGTGTGGGCTCTACGGAGCTAAATTTCCAAAGATGCAGTTTTTACTCTGGCGTTTTTCAGTCCAAATTCACATTAACCCCAGAAATAGCCCCTGGCTGCTCGAAGGTCGCAGTTGTTGACCCATTTCAAGCTTCAGAGCCCACTGCTCTGAAAGACACTGACTTGGACCTTCTCAGTGGAGCTGCCCCAAACTGGGAGCACCAGTCAGCCCTGCAGACAGGCAGCAGCACACGAGGGTTTTGCGGTGCTGGGGGTTTGAGTAGCGCTGGGGTTCCCCGAGGCTCGGGGAGTCTCCAGGGTGGGGACCTGGCACGGCGGCCTGTTCTACCACCCTCCCGGGCAGCGAGGTCTGGCTGAACACCGCGACACCAAAGAGGAACCAAGGGGCGTCCTGGAGGAAATGGTGGTCACTGAGAAGAGTTTTGGTTTTGTCTAAATTTTCCGTGGAAAAATTCCCCCTTTTCCGAGAAAAGCTGCATGCCCACTTGTTATGGAGAAATATGTCTATATATATATAAACATTTAAACACCAATATACAAAATGTAAACACATCTCTGTTGTGTATATACACACATATATATATCTATACATCTACAGAGACATATTTTGATTTGAGGCATTCAGTGTCTGTTCTCCAAATAACAAGTGTTTCCGAATTGAAGCGAGCTTCTCTGCAGAAAAAGGACAATTTTACAATCCCATAACTGAAAACCCAATCTTTGCAAGAAATTGATTTTAAAAGAAAATTTCCAACCACTGCTGCTGATCAGCATTGACTAACCATCGCAGAGGTGCAGTTCACTGGCATGGATGCAGGAGAAGAGTTACCATCAAACTACCGCAGGGGGACCAGAGGTTTTACTGTTTGTTCTCAAACCGGTTGCCAAAACAGAATGAATGGACCAGAAAAAGGACTTTTTTTTTTTTTTTTTTTTGCATAAGAGCATCTGTGCTAGGGCTTTCAGCTATGGTGGGGAAGGATGCAAGCTTTGGTGCTGTATCAAGTGTGAATTGCCATCTGGCATGGCTCCAGCGAGCATCTCCACTGACCCACCCATCCAGAGGTAACTGGTGTGTCCTGGCCTGATCTGTTCATTTAAGTAGATTTCAGGTCTCCTGATTGTTTGGAGATCCCCGGACCCTCTCTGGATGGGCTTTCTGCCACTTGTGCCCCAGAAATGGGACTTTGTGGTAGTGTAGATGGACCGACTGGCATCTGTGGACATCACAAGTTTGTTGTTCCTCTCTCTTAAGGTCATACTGCAGCAGGATCCTGCAAGTGCAAGTCCTTCGCAGGAGCTCAAAACACAATCACTCTTCACTGTAGCACAGGCAATAAACAGCTACAGAGACAAAACAATACAACTTCTGCAGGAACTTTGCTGCCTGAGGTTTTTCTTTTTATTTACATTCTTCTGACTTCATTCATATACCCCAAAAATGTCTTATATCTTTCTCCTCCTACACAGGGTTTCTCTTCTAAACCATTGATTTCTCTCCCCCTCCTCTAAGGAAGCTTTCTTTTCCCTGTGCAGGTTCTTCAATTTAAAGGATGTCTGTTGCAAAAAAAAATAATAAAAAAAAAATCCTGCCTCTTTGTTCTTTCTTCTACACAAGTTTCCTTTTAAGTGGCTGGAGAGACCTTGATTTCTCTAAGTGCCAGAACCCTTTGTCAGGTTGGCTCTCTGATCAGGCTCCTCGGGTGAGCTAAATCCCTTGCCAAGCTTCCCCACATTTTGCCAGCAGCCCCTTTGAGCCAGTCCTGAAAAACTGGCTTGTCCTCAGCGGCAGCTCTCTCTTTGTCCAACAGAGCTCCATTTGAATGGGTAATCATCAAAGTCTAACGAGCCCCTTTTGTGAGCCTTATTCCAGGTGGAAGGACTTTTAGATTTATTTTTTTTCTTGTGGGTTTTGGCTTAAAAATACATAGGCGAGAAGGGAAAGCAAGGAACTCTGTAGTCAAAGCAGAGTTTGCTGCTTATTACCTACCTCAGCCTTTCCAGTAAAATTGCACTAATAATTCAGGAAAGGAATTTTCTGAAATGCCAGGAAAGAAAAGGAGAACAGGTTAGCATCCCTCCCTCTGTTACCTACTTGGTGCTTGGACAGGACATGGAGGGAGAAAGCAAAAAAACATTGAAGTAGGGTTTGAGAAAGTCCTTGGCTTGATTAGAGCCTGAAAGTTTCCAGCTACAACTTCACCTTGACTTGTTTTGCCTCCAGCCCAGCTCTCAGGTGTTTGTACCCGATTTCTGACCCAGGAACAGAAAAGTCTTAATTATGAGCCTGTGACCAGAGAGAATTTTTTTTTTTTTAATGTAAATATATGTTTGTTTATATGCATCCATATTTCACTGAATTTCACTGAATTTTTTGGAGTTGGAAGGGACCATAGCGATCATCTAGTCNNNGCATGTCAGAGCATGCCACTCAGGACTGCATCCAGACAGCTTCAACTCACTGTTTACCTACCTTGGAATAAACTCAAACAACCCTCTCCTGACGGTCCAGAAATATGAGAAAAGATAATGTCAATCAAATACTACCTACCTTTTTGGGCTAGCTGGTGGCTCTGGGATATCTGCAGGAAAGGAGCTGGCTCTGATAATTAGAGGAGGAGAAGAAAAAAGGACAGCTAGAGAAGGAGAAGCCAACTACACTTCCTATCCCAGGCTACACAAATTCTCAATTACTTCAGGGTTGACCTCTTCGAGTGGAGCCCAGGTGGCTTCTCCAGTTGAGCCTCCAGCCCAAGCACCGGGGAGGGGGTTGGAGGTTGATAGCTGTGCTGTCAAGATAAGTTATTTGCCAGAAAATCAGATCAGCTTTTGTAGTTGTTGTTTCTTTCTTTCTAGGATAAGAAATGCTGCTAAATCAGCTAAAGTAAATCACTGACAGAGGCCACAGAAGATCCAAAGCTGCGGGCGTGTTACTGCCCAGCTGTAAATCTCTGACAGGCACGTAGAAGAGGTCACTACATGGGCAATTAAATCAAAGATTAATAAATGGCCAAGGGACTGCATTGTCAGTGTAAAATGGTTGCTAATGGTCGCAGTGAGGTCACAGGGTCTTCTGAGACCTATCTGAAGGGGTTATAAGAGTCTATATGGCCTACCTTGGCCAAAGCCTAGTGACAGCTTTAGGCAGCAGGGGAAAGAGTCCACCTGGTATTTAAATGTCCAATTGAATTAGGAGTGAGGCACCTAAATATTCTAAGGGATCTGCAAACCACAAACCATGGACTCAACAGTCCTCAGAAAAGGTGAACTCTGGGCTGGCACATGGTTTGGGGATGCATTTCTTCTGGGAAAGTGGCTTTCCTGCAAATTTTTTAAGATTTCTACATCGACATCTCCTCTTGACTTCACCAGCTCCTAAAGTGGAGCCCACAGCTCTCTGATGGCTTGAGCCTCACAAATGGACCCACTTTCATCATGGGGCCCAAAGGCATGGTGAAGCATCGAAGAAGGGCTCAGTCTGAGGGTGGATCTCAAGGAATTGAGTTTTTGGGGTTGCAGAAAGCAGGCTAGCCATGTTACTGTCTTGCAGGACACCACGTCTGGTACAGGACCCAAAGGGACATCTAGGCTTTAACTCAGCTCAATGTCTCGAAGACTGGGGAAGAGTGGGAGGCAAATTAACCAGAATTGAGACAGAAAAGCCACAACAGGACATGCTGAATTCTTGGAAATCAGGCCTTAAAAACAGGCCCCTCCCTTGTTTCATTTTTTTTTAATGAGAATTGAAAAAAAAAAAAACAAACAGGTCCTTTTTCAGTAAATTGTTTGGGCTGATTTGCCAGCTGGGAAAGGATGTCTTCAGCAGAGCTAAAGCAGGCTGTGGCTGTGGTCTAACAAATGGCCTCCCAGAATATGTCTGGAGGAAAAAAAAAATAATAAATTATATATAATTTGGCTGCATTTGCACAGTATGTTTACATTTGCCTGGTGAAAATGCTCTGACAAATCAGTTTGCTTGGAGGAATGGTTGCGGAGGCCGACTCCTCCACTTACAGTCTCTGGTGCTTGTGGCTTTCAGATGTTCAGTTTCCAGGTGATGAGGTCTGGTGTTCAGGCTGTCCCTTAGGTAGGACCACAAGCCATTTTCGTGCTCCTGGTGAGGACACCTTGAGTGGGGTTGATGTCTGACAGTTGCCAAGAACATAAGCATGAGTCAGGGATGCCTTACACTGGCTTCCCACACATCCATCCACTGTGTCATTTCAGTGCAGCCAGACTTTTATTGCTTCTACTGCACTGCTCTGCCTGGGCTTCTCAGCTGCTTTAGGAATCCCCATGCAATAAGACATAAAGAAGGGTCTTCATCTGAGCCTGTCATATAGCCACACATATGGTTGTTAGAAGAGCTTCTCAAATCCAGAAATGCTGTCTTGATGCTCAATCTCTGACCTGAGATACCAGCTTTACCCCTACAATAACTCTCTCCATGTCCTCCAGTTGAATGGATTATCATCGAAATTTAACAAAATCATTTTGTGAGCCTTATGCCAGGCAGATGGAACACTCTGTCTTTCCCTTAGGGATGGAGGCAGGAATCAGACAAGAAAATGGCCTCATAGTCAAAATTCTATGATACCAATATTACAACACCCCACTGCTGTGACATCATGGGACAAATTACTATCTTACTCCCCCCAGGAAGATGGTACCTATAGATTAGAGTCACCATCTCACCCCTACACCATGCTCCACGGATCACTTTCAGTCACGTTTGATCAATTTAATGGGACCTCTGTGCAGCTTTTGGATGTGTCAGGAGGAAAAAACTGGATGCTATTTTTATCTGATTATCATCCAAACAAAGCCAACGTGACAGGCTTCAGAATCAAACGCGGCATTAAAACCGGTTTGGCTGCTTTATTGCCACCACCTGAATGAATGAACACCTGGATGGAGAAGGAGGCAGGTCCCAACAGACCAGGGTTAGACATTTGGCAGCGGTACCGAGGGCATCTCTCAGCAGTGGAGTGGTTAACACTCTCGGGCCTTGCCAGGCAAAGCGTTTTTAATCGCTGAATCCAGCTAGTGACGCCTGCTTCCATGAACACACCGACGTCTCTACTTTCTCTCGGCGCTGCTATTTCCAGCTTCCCAGGCAAACAGCACTTCGCATTTAGCTAATTACTCTGAGAGAGCAGCAGGGTTTCTGGAGCTGCAGATTTCGCACGGCTTCTATTAATATCCCCAAGGGCTTGCAGGTTTGTGTTTCCTTGGGATAATACTGATCTCCCCCTTTGCCGTTACCACTCAGGTCTTGTGCAGCCACTCACTCCCAGCCACTTAACATGGCAGCTAGCTAACAATTTCTCTTATCACATAACCCTCCTGATAAAGCTGCTTTGTAATAGCAGTGAGGACCTCTGCCTGGTTCCCTTAGACCTGCCCCTGGCCCCAGTGGAGCCTGGAGCCTCCCAGGAGAAGAGGAACTCCTTGGGCTGAAGCCGTGGTGAGCTGTCTCACCCCTCGCTGTCACTCTCGCCTTGCTGTCCCCAAGAACTCGCTGCCTGGAGCTAAACACCACAGCTCTAGAGGGCATGAGGAGGGGCAGGTGCCAAAAAAACCCCATCTCCCACAAAAGCCAGCAATCTCAAGGCGGGGCACAGGAAACATGGCTGAGAGGAGATGCTGAGGAGAAGGATGCAGCATCCACATCTCCAGGATTCAGCATCTCACCCTGGGGTGCAGGATCCTCCCCCAGTGTAGGAGCCCAGCCAGCCTTTCCAATGGGAGAAGCAAGAAGAAGAGGAGCCTCCTTTCCCCCCAGGAATGGAGGGATATGAGCACTGCCATAGGAGAGCCCACGAGAGAATGCTTTGGAAACCAAAGGCAGCTTTAAAACCCTCCGTGCATTTGCAGCACCTTCCTCTTGCCTCACACAGCCTTGATTAGAGGCAAGGATTCAGAGGGGACACATACATCCTGGTTTAAATACCTCAACTGGCTTTGCCTTAAATTTACGGGGATTACAGTGAATCAAAGAGTTCAAGAAGTTTTTTGTTCCTCCAAATTACACGAATCCTAAAAGATCTCTGGCATCAAAAGCACACATTAACCCCAGCAACTTTGTTATTGTCATAAGGGACTTGTTTTTACTCTCTGTTGCACAATCCAAAGCTTAAAGTCAACAGAGGCAGGTCTGTTGACTCCACTGCACTTTATTAGCCTGATAGCAGAGCTCATAACCACCCACTTTAGAGTGGTTATAGAAAATTTGAGATAGAGGTAGAAAATTTTAAAAAAGACAAGTACAAGTAAGTACATGTCAAAATGTAAAAAAATATGTATTTGTTTATTAATCCTCCTGGTAATCCTTGGGCTCTTGAGTCACAATTTATTTTTTGTTAAAGACATTTTCTTTTCCACTTCTTTTTGAATAATTAACAGGAATAACTCACTAATGAGAGCTGGGGAAACAGAGTACTAGTTGTATTAGAAAAAAAAAAGTGCTGTCCTATCCTATGCAAACAGAGAAAGGAAAAACAAATAGCTATAATCCCCTAATTACTTATAGCCATAGTCACTGGCTCTCCAGCATCTTCTTTAAACTAGTGGCAATTCTGAAACTCAGAGCAAGACTTCATTGTTCCTCCAAAAAAAATCCAACATTGTGTTAGTGTAAACTAAAGAGTTTCAGGCAATAAAAGGCTGTTTTGGGGATGGTTGGCATGGAGGTTAGAGGCGACAGCTGGTGGGTGTCTGATGGGGCTGCCCTTTCTAGCTACCATCTGGACTTTGCATAGGGTGTGCAAGAATAAGCTACTTATACCTTAATAAGGAAAAAGCCTGTAAAAATGGAATGGGGGGTGGTGGTTTGGCTACAAGATCACTTCACAAATAAACAGGAATGTGAGCTCGGACTCTCCTGCTCCTCTTGGGCTAAAACAGGGACTCCAGCTGGAGACTGAAAGCACCTAGAAGTTGCAGAGATATTGAAACATTTTGTCCCCTGATTCACTAACTTTTAAATTTTTAAAAACGTTTTAAAAATATTAATTTAGCTGTTGTCATTATCATTTAATCACAGCAGAATCAGGAGCAGCAGTGCACCAGTGAGCCTGATTCTTCCACCCAGGCAAACCAAAGGCAAAAGCTGTCATGACAGTACATGGGGAAAGGGATGGATGGGGCCAGGGTTGCAAAATGAGAAGGAAGAAGGCAGGAGAAAAACACAGGACAAATGCACTCTCGACACTGCTGTGAGTGTGGTCTGCCATCAGCACACATTTACGCTCCCTTCAGCAGGACGTCTGCATTTGGGTTGGCCACATTTACCCCCTCCCGTCAGAAAGAGTAATTTCATTGGGCTTGGGTTTTCCCAAAGCCACTTGACATTGCATAAATAATCTAAAGTTGGCGTAAATAGGCATTAAACTCACTTAAATACCAGTTCCCCTGCAGGAGGGATGCAAAAGGCCTTTAGAGCCTATTGACCAATTCTTGGTTCACCATTGTCTTGAAGATGACCAGAGTGGAGTTACCACAGCAGTAATGCCAAGAACTGTCAGCCTAAACAAAAGATTTTGGCAGACCAGTCCTACCCAATGTGCCTGCAGATGTTTTGCATTGCCCCTGTGTCCCACTGGTCCAGGTGCGGTTGGACAACCTGGTCCTGTCAGAACTCGTGGTAGCTTGGGATCAACCCCAATCAGCCAAGCTGCAGGGGGAATTGCTTTTCTGCCAACAGAGATGGAGGCTGCTGTGGCTGTTCCTGCCAAAGCTCATCTGTCATAACCTTAATTTGTTCCTCTGGGTCCCAGATCTGCTCCCTTCCTTTCCTTGCAGCTGGCCAAGAAGAAGTAAGACTCGTTGCCGAGTCCCATTGGCGCAGCCCCTGCCTGCAGCAACCCCCTTCCCACAAGAATTCCCGGCTGAGGAATTGCAGGTGGTTTCCAGTCCTTGGAGCGTGGCCTCACTGGGAGCCTGGAGGCACATGATGCCTCTCCTTCCGGCTTCTTCATCCCGTCCTATCCCATCCCTTTTGCCTTGTGGAGCAACATCACGTGGGAGGCTGTTTGCCAATTTTGCACTGGTGCAACCCTCTGTCTTCTCCATTTTTAGCATTTTTGCCCCCAAACTCCTTCCCAACATTAGCACACATGTGCTGCCCTGTTGCAAATAACTCACAGCATCACTGAGATGCGGAAAAAGCAAGACCAGCAAACATTTTGCTCCCTACGGTAGGACTTAAGCCACATTTCAACCCCTGTCTCAAGCAACCTGCCTTCATATTAGCATCTAATGTTACCCGTTCTCTAAATGCACTGGGCCATAAACCCGCAGAGCAGCAAGCAGATAACCAGCAACATCAGATGCTACTTAGAAAGTGTTTTGTTCCCGATTAAAGCCAAAACACGCGCTAAGAGCTATTGAGGGAAAGTGCAAAGCATTTGATTTCCCTCTTTTGCTAACACACTCAGAGGAAGAGGTGACGAATTTATGGAAATGGCTGCAATTTGCAGTCAAACGTGTGCATACATGAATAGGAATTGGAAGCGAGGAGCCAAACAAGCAATATACTGCATAGACTTCCTCCAGCGATGCTCATGGAGCTTATACAAACCAATTAGCCCCTCTTTGAAGAGGAACCCTGTGCCTATCGCCATACCTCTTAATTCATAAGAGAGAGGCGGGTTTTTTTTCAATAATTCCTTTCTTTTTAAATCTTCTCTTCAATTTTCCTGCAGAAAAAACATACCTGAATATCCAGGGAATTGCTTCCCCATGCTCTCACATGGATTTACCATGAGGTAAATTTATGGGTGTCAAATAACTTGCTCCTTATGCCAATGTCACAGAAATAGGAGTGTGTGGGAGGGCTGGTGGCTTCTGCTTAGTGGAGTTGCCAAAGATTGTGCTAATTAGCAATTGGAAAGGCTTGTATTTTGGAGATGTGAGTCCAGGGAGTCAGGTCGAAGCTTGTCTAGGCTCTAATAATGGCTGTTCTCCATGGACCAGCTGCAAAGGGATATTTGGGCTGGGGAATCAAAGCATGTGGCTAAGGTAGGCTTTTTGAGGGATCTCCAAATATTATGTCTGGCTCAGGTTTAGGGATGTGCATCACTCAGCTCTGCCACAAGTGAACCAAGCTTGTATAGGCTCTGACCAGCATCTCCAACTGCTACCTGATCTCAGGAACATTGGTGGAAGTTGATGGAAGCTTCTTTATCTTGCACTACCTTAATAGCTCCAGGCTGCTTCTTAATGCCAGTGGCTGGTGGCCACCCCCTCATGGATTGTTGTCCATTATTTCACCTCTTGCAGTTATTTACACTGTTGAAAAGTGGTAATCTCCACTGGTGGGAGAAAAGTTTTTCAGCAGCCCACCTGCTGTGTGTCTGTGGCAGAGGTCAGTTGAAGTGAATATGGCATCCTGTAAATAAAGCTGGAGCTTTACCTGTAGCCTGAGCTGCCTTGTCCTCTACTACTCCTCAGACTTAACCACGAAGGAACTATTTTGTCCTGTAGCCCCAACAACACCCCATGGGAGTCTCTAGCATGGGAGTCTCTAGCATGGGAGAATGTTGGGGAACCTTCTGCTTTGCAAAAGTTGGAGATGCCAAAAGGAGATGCTCATTCCCGTGCAGCATCATGGCATTGCTCCCCACGGTGGCCAAATGTCCAGGGCTGCAGTGACTCCATGCCTGCTTGACAGCTAAACAAACCCATCTCAAGACCCTCAGCATCACACACACTGGATAAGATTTTTCTCTTTAGGGAGACCAGCTAATCCAGTTTCCAGCAGCTCAAGCAGGGGAGAAGCCTCTAGCCATCTGCATCATCTGATGTGCACTGCCTCATGTTGGACAGAAAGCTGGAGACCAGCTGAGATGACAACATCTGAAGGAATTCAGTCCATCTTTCAGCATGCACACAGCTGCCAAAGCTATGGGATAGGCCTTTTTCAAGAGGACCAGCATGTTGAACTTAACTCAAGTAGCTCTTTTGAGCTGGAATGGGTTAGGGACCTGTCTCCAGAGCAAACCAGCAGCAGATTTGAGGTGAGAGGGTCTGGATGGAGGGTGATGGGGGCAGAAAGAGCAGGCTGGGAACTTCTCCATCAGCACAACTGAATCCAGAAGGAGATGCATGTTGACAGCCTCAGTGTCTAGCTTTCGACAACTGATTTGGCAAATTTGGGCCTGTGGAAGTAACTAAGAGCAGATGTGTCAAATGGTTTTTATTTCCTAGAATTAACACTAGACACAAAGATACTAAAGGAAGTTGCCTGTGTAGCCCCGCCATGGGGGTCTCCCTGACCCTCTCATCCTTTCTCTTTACCATTCCCAGGCCAGACACTTGCACTAGAATAAACTACTTTGACTGGAGCCACAGAAGATATTAACCAGCACATATGAGAGCTGAGGAGGACCAGCTCTTTTCACACCATTTGCTGTGCACACGCAGATAATGAGTTTGTCTGTTACTTGCTTTTAGTCTCACATTGCAAGTCATTTTGATGCAGGGGGCTCACCCTACGACATAACATCTCTCCCGATTTCCGCTACAACAGAAAAGCTTTCATGATCCCGTTTATAACTCCGTTCACACAAAATGTGACAGTTTTAGCTATATCAGAAGACCTGGCAGCCGCTAGCACTGATCAGAATAGTTATCAGACAAACCCTGGTATGTGATATCTGGTTGCGATGGGATGGCAATGGAATATAGGGAATATACAAGAGGAATATATCTGTTCTGGCAATAATGCAATCCCCGCAGCACTGGCAGCAAGAGTCAGTAAAGCACAGCCCCGCAAAATCAGACAGGTGGAGTAGAATTTGTCTGGAAGTTGTGCACACAAGTCTGAGCTAGCCATCCTGGACTCCCCTTACGGTCCATGGGGAAAAACAGGTTCTTTCAGGGAGTGACTCATCTCATCCTAAAATAGGTCAGAGGAACTGCTCTCCAGCAGCATCTGACTCTTCTCCAAGAGGCTATAAAGGGAACCCGAGGGAGACCAGTTCAGATTTAAGCAACTTATTTTCACTTGTCTAATGTTCATTGATAGGAGTCTCAGTCAGGCTGTATAAGGCTTTCTGGAGTCAGTGGGAATCATGTCAACAGGCTTTGGACCTGACAAATCATGATTTGAGTCAGATTCTGCAATTAGAAAATTGTGTGAAGAGTGTGAAGAGCCAGGCAGGGTTGAACCAGAGAGAAAAATGTGTACCTTAACCCTGTCTTCTGGAAAGTAGCAACAGACAGATAACCCATCCAAACAAGAGAATTCTATCTTTTATTTAAGTGGTGTAGGATGCTGCAGAGTTTGATGGGGCATCTTTTTTCCTGGGTATCCTTCCAGTGAAAATGAGGTCACATTTCTCACTGTCCTAATTCCTGGGACTCTCATCATCTTTCTCCCCAATGTGTTCTCCTCCCTCCAGATTTTCCCCTTGATCTAAAATACGTTGAAGTCAATAAAAAACCACGATGCTTGGTAAGAAGCGCCAACACTTCGCAAGAATCCCTCACTGGGAGAAGGGCAACAGATTTCTTGCTAACTCTTCCCTCCACCCTCTCTCAGCAGAAGCTGATAACAGGATTATTTTTTATCAAGATGCAGATACTACACGCAACCAGCACAAAAGATCAGTGATTAGCCCTTGGATAAGCAGCCAAGATTGCTTTTTCCTGACCTTATCAATCTGGTATTTGAATTTCTAGGGAGCTTTAGTGAGTGGGTTTTCTCGGGAAGCTGAAATCCTTCTTTTTAACCCTCACACAAAGTTTCTACTAACTTCACTGGAATTAGTCACCGATTCAGGATAAAACCAGAAAGCTGTCCCTGAACTGTCTGAGATAGGAAGGTCTTATGTTGCCAGGGATTTCCTTTTCCTTCCTTTGCCCCACATTTCGACACAGCCCATAAAATGAGAATGAGTTGTTTCCTGTGGAGTAGAACAGGGATGAAAATACACAAATGCACGTGGAGGGCTACCTGCAAGCTACACCTCTGAACTTCCATTGGAGATCCAGGGAACAATTCTGCTGCTTAAAGGCAGACATCTCTCTGCAGAGGGCTGTCAGGTATGACACAGGGGCTGCAGGAAACTCTTCTTGAAATCCCCACTGTTTGGTAATCAAGTTCCAAAGACCAAATAACCCATTTTCTATTCAGCCCCAGCTAATGATGAATCATTTAGGCATTCAAAGATGCAGTTTGGCTGGGCATCTTCTGATAGACACCAAGTACTGGTGTTCCTGTAAAACTATAGACTGTGCAGGAGTGAGAGACCTTGCTCGCTTTTAGAATCTCCTGAAAAGAATTTTTCAAATTCAGCACTGAACTGCTCAGACAATGTTTGTTTATATCTGCAGGGGAAGAGGTGATTTTTTTCCTTTCCCTATGGCCTTCTGGTACTGTTTCACTGGCTGAACAGGACACTTTTTAAAGCAACATCTCCTGTGGGCTGAGGAGCCAGATGCCCACAGCCTGCTTTGGGTCCACATGCCTTGGTCCCTCCTTGCACTTTCTCTGGCCTTTTGAGCATCAAAATTCCATCAAGCCCACATATTCCAATCTTCAGGAGTTTGAAGGAAGCTCACAGGGCAGTTTGGAAAGGCAGATCCATGTAACATGTCACATTCCATGCAAAACTCCCTGTCCTTGTGATGAAACCAGTGCTGAAGGACTGAGCCAAGGGGCTACTGTAAACAGGAGCAACGAAGGTCCTGAAAATTGGACAGGGTGGCTTTGCATTGCTGTGTGGACCTCAGAGTGAGACATTTTGGCACAGAGAACAACCCTCCATGTGTTCAGAACTCTGCTTTCCACCTTCCAACCTGCAACACTCCTGGAAGGATCCTTTCCAAAGCTGTCGCTGACGCAAGCCTGCAGATCCTTCCTCTGGCAGAAGCAGATGCAGGAATCTGAGTTAGGATGAACATTTTTAACAGTATTTGGTGGTTTTCTCATATTCTTTAGCCCCAGCTCTGGGAGGTGACATGAACACCACGTTAATTCTGACCAAGATTTGCAACAGGATGCTGGCTTCATGTGCTTTTTAAAAGACAGTGCAAGTTTTGTGGCACTCCCAGGGAGGAAAACCCACCAGGTCTTGGTGGAACATGTTGACCTCAACCCCTGTTTGCAGGCAGAGGTTAAGTTGAGCAGGCGGCTCTCAAGTCTTCTTGAGTGAGGAGCATAGTAGCAGATGTAGGAGGGTAGTAAAGGGAGTCCTGTTACATAATACAAAGAAGAATAGGCTGCGTAAGGATGAAGAACTCATGTTTTGGACATAGGAAAAGTTCAGCCAGAACAGGGTTTGCTTTGACAGTCAACAGGTCTTAACTGCATGCTCTCTGCTTCACATTGGAGGAGCCCTCAAAGGCAATGCTTCCCACCAAGACCCTGCTGCCTGTCTCCTGTGCACAGGCAGTTCAGTGGAAAGCAGTGCATTTATTTTCAGTTTTGTGCAGCAATTAGGCAATTTCAGGGGGATGTTCTCAGGAAACAAATTTTTGACAGCTTCCTTAAAAAGATAAGACCTATCCCATTTCAGTAGAGGAAAATAGCACAGAAAACCACCGTGAGCTTTCTGTAACGTGCCTTGTTCTTGTGAAAGTCACCTACTGACACCCTTTCATTTAAGCCAAACGTCTATCTGAACAACAGGAACCTTCTTCCAAACTGCTTATCCGCCCCAGACAGGAATGTTCTCTCCGATCCCTGGGGACATTGCAGGCAGGTATTTCCTGGGCCTGGCTGTGATTCCCCTGGTTTCTCTCCATCACCTGCCACCTGGGATTCACCACCTCACTGCCCCGTCTGCTGATGGGATCCTGTGGCCTCCTCGAGCAGCTTCAGACAAAACCAGGACCCTTGTCACGGCTGGGAGGTTTTGCACAAAGCAGACCCATCTACTTGTGTGACCTTAGGGAGGGAGTGGTAACACCAGGGAAGGGAGGAAGGCAATTGTCTTGCACTGGCACAGCTGCTTACCCAGGGAATATCTATTCAGACTTAGGAGAAAACAGATGGTTTTCATCCACTGGCCAATCCATTCTTGTTTCTTCCTTCCTGACACTGCCAAAAAGGGTCACAGCAAGAATGGTGATTCACTTCTGCATCCCAAATGGACATACATTGCCCTCTCTGTCCCAGGTGGAGATGATGCGAAAGCACAACTCAGGTCACAAAAAAAAAAAAAAAAAAAAAAGTGGACAACGAAGTTTCTTGACCTGTTGGCTTGAGTAAAAAGTGCAGCTCGTGCCACCACCACACACAGCTGCTCCCCAAAACCCTGCTGGTCATTCACAGGGGGAAGAGAGAGCCAGGGACTGAATTGTATTTCAGCAGGCTGGCCCCATCCGTGTGCTCTAAGCCAAGAGGCATGCAAACTGCTCAGCAATGGACAACTGCTCCAGCAGCCCACAGCCAGAAGGAAGCACACTCAGGCATGTTGGAGGCTGACCCAGCCCACCATGGAGGTAACTGTAGGATTGTGTTATGGCAGGGTCAAAGCTGCATCTTCTTCTTGGGAAATAAATGTTGCTGCTTTGTTGTAGTAGTTATATAGAGGCAAGAGACCATTATCCAGCAATTATGCTCTATCTCACTGACGTTATCTCTTAATTGCACGTTTGCAAGTGCTTCTACTTGTAGGGTGGGTACAAAGAGGAAGGTGAAGTGGGGTTGCCTGGCTGGAAGATGTGGAGTTCCCAAGGAACCAGCAGCATTGCTAATTCTTAGAATAGAGCAAAACAATAGTACTTTTACACCAGAAAACTCCTTATCCCTGTCTTGGCTCAGGCATGAACTTCAAATAGTGCAAATGGTGCAAGTGGTGCAGGCCTGCACATCCTGGACTTTAACATCAGCCCAAGCAAAACTGAAGGCACTCTTAAACTGCCAAGGATGCTCAAAGGTATCCCAAAACCCTGACTTTTTATGGAACTACTGCAAGAACAATCATTCAACACACAGACGTTTTCTATCTCCTTCCTTTTCTTTAGAATTTCACACAAATTCGTGGCCATCCAGGAACATCTGGTCCATCGTTACACCATTGCACAACATGACCACTTGCAGCTTGATGTCGCCTGCAGAAACAGAACTCGGAACCACCCGTCCTACAAAGAATCTAACACTCCAGCAAAAGAATTGTCACTGGTGGCTGCCAGAACACGGCATATGACACATATTTGCAGTGCTGCTCCTTTCCAATGTACGGGAGCAACACACATAAACATCTGCCTGTGTATTGCGGCGTGGCTGGTTTTTAAGGACTGGGCCTTGGATCTTGAAAGGCAGTTTGGTGCATAAATCTGAGGAAAACAATCAGGAATTAGGTTTCTAAGTACTTCAGTTGACGTGTGTGTCTGTCCCTTCATTCCAAGATTTGTGTTCTCTCTACTAGACTTAGTTACCTCTCCAGTCTTCTGGATGTTACATTTGGGACCTGGAGTAACAGTTCCCTTTTTAGGACATTGTGACTGCCTCCAAATTAATTAATTTTAATATATCCAATTATTCCAATTAGCTGAGTGCATTCAGCTTTGGTTACCTCCAAACTCTGATGGTACCTGCTGTTATACATTGTGTTTTCTGTCACTGTCATAGTCACATTGGTACAAGCCCATAACATAGATGTCTGACTGAAGGTGGACCTCATTCACATGGGTAAAGCTTTTCAACCATCCCAATCTTGAGGCCAGGCCTCATATAGTAATGTTGTTGGAATGATAGAGGAAAAACACAGAAATACCAGTCCCCTAAAGATGCCCTTTGGGCACCGACCGCAGAATTGAGACTTGTTTTACTGTCCTTGGCTTTTGTGAGACTGAACAACGAGATTACCTTGGCTTTGGGACCTGAGATACCTCTGTTTAAGAACTCTTCTGGTACTAGAGCCATCAAGAGAAAGGGACACCTCACACCATAGGAATGAGCTTGATTGAAATTGCCACCAGTGTGGCAGAAAATAAGGACTACAAAATGAGTTGCCACCCACCAATGCTACTTGCTTTTTATGGTACCGGTGTTATTTTAATTATACTTTTTGTGGCTCAGCAGGTTCATGGCCTTTTCATTTGCTTTTTGAATTGAAAACTCAACTGAGAGCTACACACAGGCTCAGAGGGAATTATTTGCCTTTAGTTCCCTGGTGGGACATGGCCTTATGCTTCTGACCTGGTCGATAACTGGTGTGACCACATGCCTTCCTATATTTCACTGCTGCTTAAAATCTAAGATACTAAGTCTTTTTAGCATTACCCTTTTTTTTTTTTTTTTCACATTTGAAAAGTAATCATGCTCAGCATTTTTTTCCACTATGATGATATTGGAAATTTGGTCACTTCAGAGGCCCTGCACACACATCAGCGGCTTGTCACAACCTGGAATGTTCTCTGCCAGGAACGATGAGATGCGACGGATCCCATTGAAGGATATTCCTCCCAGATAATTCCAGTTTCCAAGGTCCCAGGCGTTGCAGATAAACTTGTTGCTTGTTTGGTATCCTAGCAACTTCTGCTCCATGGGAAAAAATGCATTCCTGGGACCCCACTCTCGCTGATGCTCAGGGCCAAGATATGCTCTGCTCCAGTGAAAGCAACTGCCTGAAAATACAGGAGTGCAGCCACTGCAAGAAAGCTAGAGCTGGATCAAAACCTCTGATTAGATCCACCACCAGCCTCAGACTTTGTCCTTAAAGACAAATCTCATTTCAACACTCATCTGGCCAGCCCTGAAGGTGGATGTAGCTCAGGTTTGGCTGGTTGTCCAGCTTCTTGCTGTGGGATTTGACACTGATCCCAGAACCCAGATAAACTGATAATCCTGGGTCAATCATGGGTCAATCCTGCATCCCGGACTTCACTGGAGCTTCAGTCCAGGCGCAGCTCAGAAGATAAAAGCAAGGATCCAGCTTGCCATGAAAAATGATGGGGCAAATCATAACCACCAGTGAGACTGCTCAGGTGTAAATCTAGAGAAAACAGCAGACTTGGCCACCTGGAAGATATGTGAGTCTCAGTCCTGGTAGTTTTAGTAAGCTATTCAAAAGAATAAGGAGCAAACCCACCTTAATCTGTTGTTTGCCAGGGGATAGATATGTATTTTGTGATTTTTTTCTGGTTATTAGGAGCTCACCCCAATTCAAATTTTAATTAGGTGCTTCAGCTCCAATGTCCCAAGGGAACTCAGATTCAGTTTCACAGAGCTTCAGCCAAAGGGAGTGAAGAGCAGTCCTAGAAGATATTGAATCTGATTCTGCTTTGTATCTGTATCTCACTTGTTCTAAGGTTTTTGGAGGCATTGCTCATTGGGTGCCAGTGCCGTGGCAAAAGATCTCTCTTCTATTTGTATCCTACTTGAGAAAGTAAAAGATGACCAGTTCTCCAGCTCAGTGGAATAACAGCAAAAAAGAACAATGTGTTGATATCAAAGAAACTTCTAAAGAGACCCTGAAAGTCACAGGGTTTCAATGTGTGAGATGCTGCATCAAAAAATAGCAACAGGAAAGTCCTGTGCTAAAGCAATGGCTACCTAAGAAGCTGCAGCATGGAAGGAAGAAAAACCTTGATTTTCAGATGTGCAAGGCATGGCTAAATGGTTTACAGTCACAAGAAGCAATGTGTTTTGATCTTAGGGCTAACCAGGGGGTCTTCTGAATCCCAGTATTGCACAGAAACTCATTCGGAATTTGTCTAATAAATTTAATCCAACCTGTCAATGATCATGTGAAGGTTTTTGTCCTATTTCAGTTAACTCAGGGCGTTCTTTCCTGAGGATAATCTTTAGTGAATATAGCACTGCATTGTTACAACACTGTATTATGGCTCAGGGAACAATCTGAACGTATTGTTCAGTCTGAATTATATCATATTACTGTCAAGGATATTCCTTCTAAAAGCTGACACCTTTTAATTACCTCAGTTAGACTCTGGGAAAATGGTATCCTGGGGAAAAAAAAATGCTTGGCACCCACTTTGTTAGTTTTAACTGGATGTTCATTTCTAGCCATTCGTATAGGGCTGAGTCATAGAGGAGAAGCCCATAGAGAATCAGGAACAAGCTGTCTGGCTTGAGAAAATTGGGAGCCTTTTAAAGTGTGCATTGCCTCATCTCATAGTTAGTGGCAGGACATATTAGAGACTCTGGAGAGTCTGAAACTAGAGAGGGCATTTTTCTCCCTGAATAGTTCTGCAGATAGAGTGAAGATGGGACAAAACAGCCTTCGGGAGAGAGAGAGACCTTCCCAGGCAGCATTGGAATCAGATGTACCATCGGAATCGGATGCAATCATCCTTCGCCTGCCCAAGGCATCTCTAAATCTCACTTGACAATCTTTTCCTTCTGTCTTTAGGCAACATTTTTCACCTCCGCTGAGCTAGTTTGAAACCTTTAATTCCATTCTGCCTGTTCTTCCAAGAACGTGGTACGGCAAGTGGAAACTCATCTCTACACAGGAGAAGAAGGTGGTGAAGGTGGGGGGGTGGGGTGTGCATGAATATTAAAGCATTTGCAGTTGTAAATTGTTGGGTCATGAACAAAAAAAGCACACCTTAGGCAAGTAGCACAGTGCCAGAGCCACTCTGGCGTGTGGCATGTCCCAGGAGGGTTGGCAGAAGTGCTTTGGGGGGATGCATGCAGTGCCATGGAGGTGGGCTTGTCAAGTTAGGGCTCTGGGCTTAGCAGAAGATGCTCCAGGATTGAGATGCTTTGGAGGAAGACACACAAAAATCCTGAGAGGTGTAAACCTGCCGGTGCAGGAGGCTGGTTCTCCCCTTGCCAGCGAGGCTGGCGTATGCCTGGGGGCAACATTACAATCCCTTTCATTCATCCCCTCCATGTGCGTGCTCCAATTTACCCATGTTTGGTAAGGGATGTTCTTCCTCCCTGGGCAAAACCACTTGCCCACGGTGTTATGGAGAAAAGACTTTTTTCCAGCAATGCCACTTGACAGTGGAAGTTGTAGGGCTTTGGTCCTGCTCTGGTTGCAGATGGTGACCCAGGAGTCTTGTCCCCCTTGGCAGAAAAGTAGAAAGGAAGAGGTCAGGTCTGAGCAAAGCATCTTGTTCCTGCTCTGCGCACTGATAAGGTACCAGAAAGGTTTTGCAAGCCCTATCAGAAGATGAGAATGTGCCTGAGGCCATAGGCTTAGTAAGCTCAGTGTAAAATAGATACTCTCTGATGAGTAGTACATGGGGTAGTTTAAGCCTTGAAGGTTTCTAAAGTGTCTGGAGCCACCAGAACTTGAAGGGGGATGAAATGCAGTAGATGTCTAAGTCAGGTGAAAATAGGAAGCAGAATGTCTCTAGGGAACAGGAACCAAGAAAAGTGACCCTGGCAGTGCTGTCATTTCATGGAACCAAGGTCTCTGCTTCCCACAGTGGGGCACATCAGAAAGTCTTTGGAAAATATGCAGGAGCAAACAGGAGGGTGGTTTGCTTTAAGGTCTGGAGCCACAGTGCATTTCACTAGGAATCCTGTTTTTGGAGACCTTGCAACACTAACCCTGAATCTATTACCCTAAGCCTAGACAAGTGAGGCTGTGATTTGCATAATGAGAAAGCTGAGGGGCTCCAGGGGTGCAAGATAAATCTGGTGATACTGGCAAATTGAGGAAGCTTGGCTTTGGAGGAGTTATAAAGGGGAATGGGAAAGCTGGGGACGTGCTCAGAGAGCTGAAGACAGGAGAGAGGCCACTACTGAGGCAAAGCATCTGCCTCAGAGACTTCTCTGTCAACTGAGAGATTTTGGGAAGGAGATGCTGGTAACTCAGAAAAGCACATTTCCTATGGCATGCAGGCAGCACCAGCATGTCTCCCTTCCCAGGTGTTCTTCCAGCATCATTGCAAATACCTGCTGAGAGATATCTAAAGGGACAACCAGATCAAGGTGCCAACTGGAAACATGGGATAATGCTGCTCATGACTTTCACAAGGGGCTTGATCCCCTCTCACAGGCAGTGCCAGGTCAGAGCAGAGGTTCCATTGATGGATTTGCTGTGTTTTTTCACTTCCTGGCCCAATCTCTTGTGCAGCATGTCTGGCTGAGAACATACAGTATCCCTGGAGAGTGCAGTGGCTGGGAATTGGGTTTCAGCTTCCTCTTGGCACAGCAGTCCTTTACTGATGGCTGTATTGGTCCTGCCTTACCATGGAGACATGCTTCTCCCAAATGACACTATCATGGATGAAGGTGAGAGCTGTCTGGTTTTCGAACACAAGGGGACGGTTCAATCCTTTTTTGAGAACTGATCAACTGCAGTAAATAAACTTGCAGCTTGTGGGAGTAGCAATTAAAGCCTATTATAACCTGCTTAACTAGTCAGGGACTAAAGTGCCTGGAAGAACTTGCTCTCTCCTTTCTGAGGGCTGTTTTGCTTCACCCATTTGCCTGATTTGGGAAAAAGATTGTATTCTGGGGAGGTTAGCTGGCAAGTCCTGCCCTTATAACTGGGGCAGTGGTTCGCAGTTCCTAAGGATGACTGATATTAGAGGGAAAAAAAAAATTCCCAGATGATTCTTCTGAATTAAGTATTTTGATTCATGGGACATGAAACATTTAGTGTGTTCAGGACAGACAACACATCATTAAACCAGACTGTAGTTCAGACCAGTCTCCGAATGGACCAAAACTGCAACTCAAATGCTTTCAGTAGAGACACCGGGACGAGTTAGTGTGACATCTCCATGTGTGAACCTGCCTTGAGATGCTTGGTGGAGGTAATAGTGTAGGATTCTTGCCAGCTCATGCCGAGAGGTTTGGAGAAGGGAAAACAGGGGCAGTGAGCCCATGTCTATGTGGAAAATGCAGAGTCTGAGCTGCTGGGGCCTGTGAATTGATGACTCATGGGCAGGATTTATGAGTGCTGAGCCATGGAAACAGCCTGGGTGTCTGATTGCCCCCGCTGCAAGGCAGGAACGCTCCAGAGCCACCTCAGGCTTTTTTTCTCCTTTTTTTTTTTTTTTTTTTGTTTTTTTTCTAGAAGAGTACAGGGCTTATCTCCACTGATTATTGTTCTGTTTTCAAGAACTATAGGGGAAGAAAAACCATGCCTTTTTTCCTCCCTCTCCTTTTAGGAGTGCTGCTCATGGTCACGTTTTTTACATGCCTTCCAGATATGATCAGAAAGGAAGGGTAGCTTTTCCCAGGTCTTTAGTGCAGCTCAAGGCATTTGTTTATTTGGCCTTCGTGGCTTCTTTGTACCTTGCAGTGTTTGTTTTTATTTGGGGCACTGTGGGGACAGATGGTGTGTCAGTCATGGTCTGCAAAAGCCAAGGGGGCCCATTGGGCTCATGTGTCTATGGCATGGCCACAGTACACAAATAAGAGCTGAGATTTGCTGTGCCAAAGTACATGTCCATAGGTTGCAGGGTTACCACACCCTATGGCTACTGGTCTGGAATATTGGGATGCTTGGAAATCTTGGCCAAATGGACAAAGTCCTCAGATGCCACAAGGATGGGAGGTTTGGGAGGAGAAAGGGGACATGTCATGGGGAACTTCTCTACCAAGGACACAGATGTCCTTGATATTCTGGTTACCACCCTGTTTGCAAGAGCAAGACTGGCAGCTTTTTTCTCTCTGCTCCTAGGGAAGGGCAGCAGTTTTCAGGGAGGAAAATGCTACCAAACCAAACCCGAAATACGTGTGTTGGAGATATAATATCTATTAAAAAATGGTGGAGATATCATTGTTTATTTTGCTATGGGAGATGTTCACTAGAGGTCTGGTTTGTACAAGACTTCCCTTACCTCTATGTGGACACAATAACATCTGTAACCTACTCCAAATGGCAAAGCTCTTGTCCTCCCTCTTCATCACATAAGATGTCTGCCTGCAAGAAGAACAGGTTGCAGGACTCAAGCCAAGGAATGGGTCTTGCAGCTGACCCCTTGGCCTCCCCAGCCAAAACAGTGCTGGCAGCCAAGCAGAGCAGCACGGTGAGAAGACGGAGAGAGAGGTTCGTATTGCTGTGCAATGTGAGATGAGACAGTGACATCGTGATGTTTCTGGCTGGTGCCCAACATCATGACTGATGACCAGTGTCCTGCAGACAAGACCACGCGTCCTGTTGGTTACCCATGGGGAAAGCCATGGAAGAGGTGGCAGGGTCAGTCCTTGCTGTCCCCACACTGATCCAGGAGCTCACCCACGCTAACCCAGTCCCTTCCTTCCTCGGTTTTAGTTCTAAGCTCACAAACCCTGAGGCTTCTGTGACTCCAACAAAGAAGATGCTCAGATTTTTACCAGCTTAGACCCAGCAGCCTCATGGCATGAGGGGTGAACCAGGGACATCCCCGCAGGGCTAGCTTACTCACAGAGCAAAGCTTCATTCAAGTGGCTTTGATTTTCAGCCGATTGCACCATGTGAGTGTCCTGCTAAGTATTGTGATGGAGGGAGCCAGCCTTAGGTTAAAAACAAATATCTTCAATAATTAACAGACATGGATGGGAAAATTCTGAGCACCATTCACTTCTCAGAGTCTTCAAAGCTTGAATTCCCAAATCCGGGCAGCTTTCTCTAACTGCTTTTAGTTATATGTCCACTTTTCTTCTCCGGGGGGATTTGCTGCTGTTTGCATTGCAGTGATGTGGAGGTATTTATGGTCTTAGACTTCTGCTTATCTGATCCACCCCTGCCCTCCACACTGCTGCTATGGTGCCAATCCTGAACCTCTTTTCCTCCCTCTGCTTGTGCCCCTCCAGAGGAGGTAATATCCAAACACAACAAAACCCAGGTAGCTTTCCCAAGAGCTTGCGGAGATGGATTTCTCATTTTCATTGGGCTGCAGCAGAGGCACTGTGCTGATTTATTTTCTTTTGGACAGGGCTTTCAAGAATAAAAATCCTTCTGGTGTTTACTACAGAGGAATAAAACATCACTGTGACCATATAGCCACCGTTAAGAAAATTTCAAGTGGGACTCCGGCTGTTCTCCGAATGGCAGCCAGTATCTGAGTTACTATCCCACAGAGGTTTGTTGTTGGAAAATAACGTAATTGACTTTGTCCCGTTTCCAATTTCACAGCGAAGCGAGTTGTAAGAGCACGCAGGGTACAAGGGCTGGCTGCTCCCGGAGTTTATTGAAAATGATAAATGTCGTAATCAGTACGAGACTGTACAGTACGTCTCTTTGTACTTTCTTCCCCTCCTGCCTGCGGGATGGCATCGTCATGGGCTGCTGCTGGCCGGTCCCACCGGGGACCTGCGGCCGCTACAATGGAGGCACCGCTCCAACCGCACCGCTGCCCTGGAAAACCACCGGCTCCCTCCCCCCCGGGATCCCAGCCTGGCTTTTAGCCCAAATAGCTGACCTTTCATTAAAGATTACCTATTTTTATGGCTCCTCAGGATGGGAGGAAGAAAAGACTGAGAGCGGCGTGGAGGCAGGTCAAGCCTAGGTGGTGTTTAGAATGAGGACAGGCAAATTACTTAGGGCAAGTTTAAAAAATGAATCTTTTTTATGAAATTAGGGTAGTGCCTGGTTAAGCCTGGACCTTATTCTGCTCGATGCAGTACTAACAGAGCAGCACAGACCCTGCGGCCCAAGGGCTACTGGATAATGCTACATCTGGGCTAGTAAATTAAAAGTGTCTGGGACCGTTTCTGGGCTTTGAGACCACAAACACAGAAGGTCTTCTGTCTATTAATCCCTTTTAGGCTCCGAAACATGGCAGTCACGTGTGAACTTTGTGTTGGGAACAGCCCCTGGCTTGTGGTAACGTGTAAACCATTCCAGGAAGATGTTTGGGACACTTCTGCCTGGCACGGGGCAGAAGTGCTGGAGGTTGTGCTGGTGATGCTGCTGTCAGGTCCTGTCCCCAGGAACATACTCTGGCACTGAGTTACTTGGAGTGAAACATTCCAGCAGATAGTCCAGCAGAGCCCAACTAATATCCCATCTCTTGGCACAGGGGGGATAATGAGGCACAGAGAGAGGGTGACTTGACAGAGGTCCTAAAGAAAGTCTGTATCAGTGCAAGGACTGATACTTCTTCCCTCAGACCTCCAGGTGGAGGACAGTCTTTGAAAGTTGCTTTTGCCACTCCAGATTTTCTTTGTAGGCCTCATCAAGGCACTGGACATGCTTCCAGTTTGGGGGTGTTCATCTGGACATGTGGGCAGCCTGAAGTCCCCACCTCAGTAGCTGCTGGCACAGCACAGAGGAGAGCCAAGCACTGAATCTCTGCTTTGCACCCATCCCACATCACAAGCATCACCCTTTTTTAGGGCAATCTGTAGGCATTTGGGGCCAACTTGGGAAGAAACACCATTCTCAAGCCAACACCCAGGACAGTGTAGCTTGATCATAACTTTCCTATCTCCTCGGACTGCTTCATATCTCCATTTGCAAAGCAGAGGCTGTCATCTTGCCTTGTGTGTGAGGCTGCAAGGAGCCAGATAGAGCATGATATGCATCGTACGGGCCATATCTAGATTAACAAGTAATTGCGACATCTAGATTAGCAAGAGAGCAATAGGAGAGTATCAGCAGATCAAACATACTGGTGCTGAGGGCTCAACATCTACACTGTGTGCAGTTTGCAGTGGTTACTCCAGGTTACATTTATTCCAGTCACTTACATTAAACATTCCCACCCTACATGCTGTCTGAGGCTGGCCGAAGGACCAATTTATTACCTTATATCCTTATGAGGGAATGTAGCAGAGCTCCTGGTTTCATTTCCACTAGGAAAAAACAAAACAAAACAAAACAAAACAAAGAAATTGGATTTGTGTACATCAGAGTTGGATGGACCACTGGGGTGAGGGAGGCCAATCCAGAGAGCTGCCGCGGAACAGCATTACTGCTCTAAACCAAAGTGCTAAGGCAGAGGCAGCCAGAAGCACCTTGGGCTTGATCCAAGGTTGAGCAGAAACATTCTCATTTACTGCAGAGCTCCTTGAGTTGAGCCCTTAGGGCTTGTCTGTACGCAAAAATTAATCTGGATTAAGATGGGACAGGAATTTAAGGTAAAGTAGCTCTTCTGGAATAACTTCACTTCGTAACAGACAAGCCTCTGGACGGTTTGGTTAGGAAGCGTTGTCTTACATCATAGTTATGATGATGAAATGCATTTTCAAGAGAATGCCCTTGCGGTATTTGGTCACAATTACGCAGTGAACACTTGAAAACACATCCATTCCCTGCAGGAGGAGAAACAGAACTCCCTGCAGACTTGGACTGCTTTCTGAGCCTGATTTGCCAGAGCATCTCAAGGGGTTTCACCATTCCTCTCTTTTCCTTCACACTGAGAAAGTGCAGAAGATCCCACCTGCCCCCATGCCAGCTCCCTTGAAAGCAGCATTCAATAGCTGGTGGAGCATCAGCCCAAAAACCTTTACATGGTCATGGCTCAAAACCTGTCCCACACATACTCTCTCCAGTCCAGAAGCGCTTCACAGCTGTGTCCATAACAGTAAGTCCTACCTAAGCATGGCTCTGCATGGATCCAAATGCTCTCCCTGAGTGACACCCTCCTGCAGCACAGGTGGGTCTCCTTTTTGGTACTCACGCTTCTACGTGATCTGAGAATCACACATTTATGTACAAAAAAGACCAAATGACCTTGTTTACTTGGACATTATTGAGGAGAATGATAAAAGTAGAAAAGACTTGAAAGAACTACAAGATCTCCTTAACTCACTGTTCAGAGGACCGGACATGAGATGGAGAAGTCTAGACAACTGTGAGGCTTTCTCCTCCACTGAAACCAGTGTGAACAGGTGCATTGCATTTAGGATTTTTTTTCTCCTACCAGAGTGATTCTCCAAGCCTTTATTTCTAGCCAGGTTTAAATGACCTGTTAAATATTTCTACCAATACACACCCTTTCCAAAAGAGCCTGTTTGCATTCAGCTCAAATTAATTGTTCATAATCAACAGTCCATAAGCATAAAAGTTTCCACATATTATTTTTTTCAGCTGTCTTACTATTTATTCTGTCAGGTGATAACACTGATTTCAGCTCACTCTCTGCTTTTATCAGTCTTTCACAAGGACAAATGAGGAGGCAAAAAGGAACCTCCCTTCTCTCCCTTGAAATGAAGTCTACTATCAACCACCCAAAGCAGAGGAACAAGCCCTTCATCATGCTATATATATAGCCTGGTTGGCAGAATACATTTTCCTTAACGTGCCTAATCCCACAAGTATGTAGTGGCTTGCTCTGTAGAAACCTCATCTTTTCAGGTGCTAGAAAATATGCATGTTCCACGTTACTTGATAGTTTGCTCACATCCCTATCTCCTGGAGGCAAGCAATAGCAAAGCCTCTGTGCTTTCTTTAAAACCTACTTGTTTTTCTGCCTCTCCTGGAAATACTGAAACCTACTCTGAATATAGGCCCCATGCGACACCGCAAGGAGCAATAATGTACTCGTGTACTCTGCTGTAAATCCAGAAAATGAGACCTGAAATATTCTTTTACATTTGCTTTATCAGAAATGCAGTCCTAGCTTCTCAGCTGACTGGCTTCTGTACCCTGAGCTTTCCCACAGCTTCCTTAGAAGAATGGGATGAGCTGGTGAAGTTGAGTTTGATAATGGAGCTTATCAATCACAGCCACACATTGCTTCTCTGGCACAACCACCCTTGGATGCAGAGGTACACCAGTTGGCCTACTGGGCAGCAATGGGAATTGAATGAGGGACCTCCAAATAGGTGGGAAGGATTCTTCTCCCATCCTAGAAGACTTTCTGGGGTTTAAAAAATGTGCTTATTCTGGGATGAAGTGGAAGAACCAAATTACCACATTTTTGTTACCTACATGAAAGGGCTCACACAACTACATCCCACTTAACAAAGCAATTACCTGCCCTGTGCGAGACCAGCTTCGAGCACTGTCATTATCTCCTGTGTCTCCAACAACCAGGCTCTAGGGTAATCTTGCAGCCTCTCCCATCCTTTTCTTCTGGAGTTGTTCCACTCTGTATAAACACTACTCATTGATGCAGCTGTTGGGAGACTTGCCACATCCCAGGGGAGTGCTCTAACCACGAAATTATTGTCACCCTTGCTCTAGTCCAGTGGGTATTTAATTATTCTTACAAAGTGAGGTAATTTCAACTGAAGAAAACAAGAGGCACCCAGGTCAGAGTAGCCCATAATTATCACAGTAGGGAGCACTCTCCTAGGACATGAGATTTCCCAATCGGACACTGAAAACACTGGGCTGTGGGGGTAGCTGGGGAGAAAAATGTTATTGTCTTCTTCTCCATTTTGTGAATGGTTCTTTAGATTCATGACTGTAGTAGAGTTTGAGATATATCTGTATCTATGTATGCATGTTTCTGGAAATGCTGAAATGAAGTGCTTCAACATTTCCAAATTTTTTCATTTAATCCAAAAGCATTTGAGAATATGCATCATATTTGGCAAATAACTGTGGCCACCCTGAAACCACATTTTTAGCAAATAAATGATTCACTGAGTAAATTTAGCTCATCTTAAACGTCTATTTATATCACGGGAACACACCCTGTCACTGTTGGGGCTTCACCATGCTGAGTACTATCCAGAGCTTACAGCCAGACATGCTCTACCACAAACAGAGCCTGAGAGGGAAAAATAAAGCCCAGCCTATTTCACAGGCAGTTTTTTGCAACAGCACAGATGTCAGACTCACTGCCTCAGAAAATCTGTGCCCTACCCTACAAACGTATCTCAGATATCTCACATAATTTGGGGACTTGGAAACAGAGCATTGCCTTGCCAATCTCCTCTCTGCCACCAACACAGCAAAGCCATCCATCCTTTTTTTAGTTCCCTTTCTCAGAAAAGAGTAATCTCTGAGAAAGCTCACACCAGCAACACCCAGCGAACTCAGAATGGGTTAATCCCCTTTAGCCAGCATCCCAGTAATGAAAGGTTTCACTCTCTGTCACCTAATGGTCTTGTGTCTAAAATACAAGCCTAGCTGCCTTCACTTGAAATGTTTTTAATCATCGTGGAATAAAAACCTAGCCTGGCTAGTGCCAACCAAAGAGATGTTTGTCTGCTCAGCAGATTTTATCAAAGCTTCCTTGATGTCTTTGCCTTTGTAATGCTAAGCACTTCACTGTTTGGCATATTTAAAGTAGGATGCGGTACATGTGAAGCATTTCACAGAGCAATGATGTATCGAGTGTGCTTTAGGAAGTAATGAAAGCAGCAGACTCATGATTTTTGAGCTTTTAATTACTTATTAAGTGGCATGACATAAAGGCTACGGGGGAGATTTTTTTTCAGCATCCAACTTATTGACTTTGAAGTCGGTGCCTAAATACCCTTTGTGCCTTTGAAACTTTCCGTCTGCTCACAGGGGAACGTGCTGCTGCTTTGGGCTTTGTTTCACGCTGACCACATTTGTTCGGAGGAGAGAAGCGGAGGGATGGGAGCCTGCTCAGACACAGGTCTCTGCCTTCGACATGGTGGATAAAGATGAGGGACAGGCTAAATACGTGTCCTTTGACAAAGGGTATAGAGAGGGCCTTTAGCACAGAGCCTGGAGCAATGAGTTCTGACCTGGCCTTAAAAATGCCAGCACTACAGGGGGCAAATAACCATAGCAGCCCCCGGGGTGCTTTTAATGAGCTGAATCGCAGTCCGAGTCCGTCTCTCCATCACTCACAAGCCACTGCCACAGCTGGGTTTAGCAGATGTCCCCTCCAACAGAAAGAGCCCAGCAAAGCACAGTGGTTGGCCTCCCCACCATCTCCTTCAGGTCTGGTGTGCTTGCTGTGACAAGAATGCCATCCAAAGCTTCAGAAGCAATAAAGTCAGGAAAGGCCAAAAAAGAGGAAAAGACCCTCACCTTTGGGTTTGTATTTCTGGGGGTAGTCTGGGTCTTTTTTTTTTTTTTTTAAGTGTATATTGAAGGGAAAAGCTTTCCTCCCACTTATTCTCATGATAAACCAGGAGAACGTGGCCTCTTAGAAGGCTTTCTCTGTGATGGTGAGGATGGAGACAGATAAGGTTTTCTCCACGATGGTGAGGATGAAACCAGATCCTTCCTTCTCCACCATCTGGACCGACACTCACTGTGTTTCAGTTGGGATGTCCTTGTGAGCAGAGATCTGTTTGCTCAGTCAATAGCTGGCCTGGCAGCCAGTACTCCTCTTTTTCACAAGTCTGAGTGATTCCAAGAAACCTTTGTGGACCATGAACCCGAGATGTTCACTCTGGCTCCAGAGGCTGCAAAATTGCTGGGGGGTCATGTCAAAGCTGGAGTTGCCCAAGACACCCTCTCATCCTCTGGTCCCTGAAAAAAGAAGTATTGTTCCGGCATCCTCAATCAGTATCAAATGTTCCTTTCAATTAAAAAGAGGGGAAAAAAAAGAAGAAAAAGAAGGGGTGATTGCCTGATGAAAAATTGCCCTCCCCACTGATGGAGAAATGAAATGTCAAATCTGCAGAATGTGTATTTTTATCCTCACTGAAGGAAAAAAAACAAAGCCACAGCTTCCCATGTTCAGCAAGTGACCAACACAAACATGCAAGGACTCAAGTGCATTTCTACCCCCTGGTAAAGTTTTCTTTAATTAGGACAGACACAGTGCTCAGTCAAAGCAGCATCAATGTCCAGGCATGCAATTTGATTAACCCATTTCTTCTAATCTTTGCTGCTTGTTCAGATCTTCCACCAAAAAAAAAAAAAAAGGAGTGGGAAAGACTAAAATTCACTGTCCTTAGAACAGATTTTTTTTCTTTCTATCATTTTTTTTTTCCCAAAGAATGACAAATACCACTGTCATGCTTCTTCAGTTTTCTGACTACAAAATATTGTCATTTAAGTGGATTTTCCTTAGTAGTGGTAGGATCTGCACAGGGTCACCCAGCTGGACAGCTGAAAGGGGATTTGATCCAGGAGTAGAAACGACTCAAGCTGTTTCCCAGTATCACAAGCAGGACATGAAAGGGTTGCGTCCTGATATTTCTCTGAAGCTTTATTAGGTCGTATTATTTAGAAAATCTACTGCATAAAACAAGAATTAGTTTTAAAAGTCCTGCCATCTGCACTGTTCATGATAAGCTAATTTGCAGGCCTATTTTTGGTACAATTATTTTGCATTTGTTACTGCAGGTATAATAAAGAGCAGAGGTGGATCCTGTTCTGAAAAAATCCAAGAAGGCAAATGGCTGAATTAACATCCCCATTTTACTACTGGGAACGAAACATCAAAGAGATTAAGGACAATGTAAAAAAAAATACACTCAAGTTCGACATAGAGACCCTGAAGACTCCATTTTAGCAGAATCCCCAGATTGAGGGTGCTGTCAGCACCTTGCTTTTAGAATTGCAGTGTCCTTGGGGGCCCGGGCTTGCTCCTGGACGCATCAGTTGGAAGTGGCACAGTGCCTAGGTCATCCTGAGGGCACACCAAGCTCCATCAGCATCCAGAAATGAGCCATTCCTCTGCCTAACGCCCCGGAGGGATCCTACCCACACAGTGCTCCGCGCACCCACATGATGGGATCAGCCTCCCTGCAAAATGGGGCACTGCATACCTCTTTCCTCTTCAATCTCCTCCTGGCATAAAGCTGGAAATCCCAGAAGGTGGGAAGTAGGTGTTTGATGTGCTCCACAGCCTGAGGACAACCTCAAGCCTCCCCATCCCACAAATATCCCTGAACAGCAGGTCAGGTTGGTCTGGGGAAGGGGGGACCACTGTTCACCCACCTTTTGAAACAGGGATGTTGCACAGTAAAGAAGTCAAGTGCAATTAGATCCAAGGGAGAAAAAAGGTAGCAACTCTTTAGCTCTTCTACTAGAGCTACCTGGACTTCTGGGAGGGCTTCCTTTCTAACAGGGGCTTCAGGATCTCTCTTGTAGTACCAGCCTCTAAAGATTAGAGTGCCTGGTGATGAAATATGAGGGTTCCTTTATCAGACTGAACCCTAAATGGCTTCTCTTCTTGTCAGAAGCTGGTAGTAAATGAGGGACACAATCATGAGCTCTTAAACTCACAGCTGATGAGAGGGGATTTCTGCAAATTTGAATGACGAATTTGTCCTTCATCGTCCACATCGTCTGAGTCCACATCCACTAACGTCCCTCTTCTGTGGTGGCATCACAGTGTTGGGATTCTAGGGGGCATTCTCTCACCCTGGGGCCTTTGGGACTTTCTTGGCAATAAGTATTTAGTGTTTTTTCTTTTCTTGAGGGAAAAACAATGTGAATTTCCCCCAAAAGGCCTGAAGGAGAAGTTGGCCTTGGCACCCGTCTGAGCCGTTTGCTGCTCTGCCTGTCACGCTGCACATCACCACGTGCAAGGTGAAAACCACACAATGCAGTGACATGAGCTGACCTCCTCTGGAAACGAACAGGAGTGGTGGGAAATGATGCAACCAACTTTACAACACTTATTTCTCACCTCTGCAAGGAACAGTTCAAAACCACCCCAGGAAAGCCAGCTGAGGAGACAAATTTTTGCCTCATTCTCAAAATCTGAAGGTTTTATGTTTCCTTTAATGCATGCAAATAGTTCATGCTAGCAGAATGTATTGTGAAACATCTAGGGCACAAACTCTACTTATGTCCAACTTTCATCCATGGTAGCTCACCTCGAGTCACTCCAGACTGAGTTCTGTGCAGCTAAAAGCAAATATTTTTTTGTTTTTAAAAAATTATGATTCTCTTCCAAAGAAAGAGATCCTTTCTGATCCTTCATCTCTTCCAAAGAAATAAGATCAGAGGGTTCAGACACTGGTGACCTACCTTCATACTCAGCTTTGTTACCCCAATACAGAGGTTGAGGGTTCCTGTCTATAAAAAAAAAAAAAAAAAAAAAAAGAATTAAAAAAAAAATCATTTAATGTTGTTTTTTAAAACAGAATATGGTTTAGTGGGTGTCAGCTGAGGGCAGATTGTCTTTATTCCTCAGTCAGGCCAACTGCCACACAATAAATGAGTATAAAGGAGTGGAATTGCTTTGTTGTTATCCATTACAGGAGCGTAGAGCTCACCATCATCTCTCTCTGCTCCAATCACCTCCACTGTAACTGGTAAACTAGAATCGTGCAGCCTCCGTGTATGGAAGAGTATGTGCAGGAGGGGAGGTGGACCTGGCATCATGTTCACCATGTATTTAAAGATCTGCAGAGACTCCAGAGTAGTTCCCCATGTGGACACACACATATGTTCACACTCCCACTTGTTTTAGTGTCTCTGAAATGCGAGTCTTTTTTTTTTGTTTTGTTTTAGTTGATTTCTCTCTGGAGGCATCTTAAATTGAACTGTAAGGAAGTGCCTACAATTCCAGAGAAGCGAAGTGATGTCCTAATGCTTCCTTTAGATGGCTGTATCCAGGCAGCATCATACAAACTAGTCATTCTCACTTGACTAGTTATTAGAGACCAGCCCACTGAGGTCTAGAGTGCAACTCATCCCATCCTACAACAGATGCCTAAAATATAGCAGAGGAACTGCACCCTGATGTGCCTATTCCTCTCCACTGACCATAAGGTGTCTCAGATGCCAATATATGAGTTTGTGCAGATGATTCATAACTAAAGTGCCTACACAGGCAGAGATAATGTGCAGATCTACAGGGCCTCTCAGCAGAGGTTATAGTATGGGCTCTGCTTTCCTCCTGCCAAGATGGCTTGTACTGCTACCCAGCTTAGCTTGGGATCTCTTCCCACCCTATGCTCTGTTGGAACAATCAGTTCCATCACTTGGACCCAAAATATAAGGAAGTCTTACTAGTCCTGGTCAGGGGCTTTCTGTTCACACCTTGCATTGCTGCCATGTGGCTTCCCAAGTAGACAAGCTTTGCATGTGATTCAGTATCTCCAAAACTTTCACACATCTGCCACTGAAGAACATTTGCAGGATTTTCTTTGGTAAAGTCAAAAAAAAGAAGGGTTGAGATGAGACCTTTATGGGATCTATAAGGTCCCCTTAGTACATCTGCAGATGCAGCTGAAGAATTCATAATTCACATGAGCAACACCCAGAGATAAGACTCCATGGTGTGGGTGAGCATCTGTAATCCTCCACGCTCAGCCACACAGAGGGTATCTTTTATTATCCCATCTGCAGGCTTTTAGCTTCAATGGGCTGTGGTTTTTACATCTAGAGGCTCTGCCCTGCTTGCCTTGACTCTAGCCCGGGTGAAGCCCTGATAGGGTGGAGGTAAGTCTTTTAAGGCTTTGCCCCTGAGAAGGAGTGTCTGCAGCCAGGGGACACCGTGCAGCTCAGATATTTGCAGAAGGGTAATTCAGTGATAATCTGAGACCTTTTAAAACATTATTTCCATGGCACCTTATAAAAGAGGATTTCTGGATGCTCTGTAGACACAGACTAAGCCTCCCTACCCGTGCAGGCTTAGCCGTGTGAGCCAAGGGAGCAGCTCCAGAGCAGGTGACAAGGCAGCAGCCAGGACAAGAGAGAAGCCTCCTGACTCCTGCCCCGGTGCTGCTAACCACAAAGCATCCCCTCCCTGCTGTCAGGAGGGCTAATCCTGTAACGTGACTCTTGAGCAACATTTGGGAGCCGGGGCCTAAATAAAACTTCATTCCAAAATAGCACGTATGAAAATGAAGATAAGGCTCAACAAGTTGTAACAGATGCCTGTTAATTAGTCACTGCAAGGCGCTTTCAAATGCGAGCCGTGTTTCGGTGCAGGAGCCGTCCAGAAAGGCTGCTGTCCCCTCTCTTCTCCAGACGTGGCTGAGGAGAAGGGGCAAGCCTGGACACCCGGATTTCACTTAAACTCCTGGTCTTGCTGCAGCGAGGTGAGCCCTGCCTGCTTTCTGACACTGGGCTCAGCCCAGAGTTATAAAGGCAGGAATTTGGGTTGCACATTTGCACACGAATCCCAGCCTCAGACAGCTCTGGGGGTGCAGGGTAACCTCAGGAAAAATCAGCCAGGACTAACGTGCTCTGAAGATAAGCACAGACAACACATACTGGTATACTTTTATTACTTTTGTCTTGATACTTGCACTTTATCTTCATTTATATCACATATTTCTGAACCCAGTAGTAAACAGTTTCTCCCTCTTTCATAACTCTTAATGGTACAGGTTGTTTTTTCCCAACTCTTTAAGATTACCATTTAAATTAACTATATAAATCAGGCCCTGGCCTCTATTACACGGGAAAACAATTGGGTTCTGTTTAACTTAAGAATCTGCAGTGTTTATAGATAGACAACCCTGAAGGTAAGTTACTAAACTAGTTTCTAGTTGCATTGATCTGTTGCCAGAATACATAAATTATTAACTGAGAAGTAACTCCAGAGAGTGGTGTGTATTTAAGTTCATATTTGGTAGGGCTGGGGATACGTGGCTTGGCCATAAGTAGACACTAGAAATATTAATCACTTTCAAGTAGAATTCTATATTTTAATTGCTGAGAGGAGACTTCTTTCCTTCAGTGTCTGACTAAGAAACCCTTCCCTTGCTTTGTTCAAGCCACTGCAGCACAAGCCTAAGGGAAAACTCCCACTGATTTCCCTGAGGACTCCAGCGTTAAATCCATGGGGGTTTGGCCAGTTATTTTGGCTGATCAGAGAATACAGATCCCTCTGCCACATAAATCTGTCTTCTTTGAACTCCAGCTACTCAAAATGTAGTGTGCTGTCACCAAAGCACAACATGGAGAGCGAGATAATAGTGTTTTCCTCCCTAAACTACACCAGCCACTCAGAATACTTGACAGTGCCAAGGTCTGGGTGAAGAACACTCTTTTCTGCTCTTTTGTGTTAACCGGGAGCTTGAACTGAGGTTAGCTGCCCTTTAAAGCATGGAGGGGCACAGAAAAATTTAAATTAGTTTCCTGCTGATTTTTTGTAGGTCTGAGACAGTCCTTTCTTGAAAATTAGGGGATGTCACCTGGGCACAGCGCGTGTCGCTCGGCAGTGCATGATGAGAAAACACATCTACTCTTTGTCTTCAAATTGTCTTCAATTTCTTAGGTGGGGTGTCAGGGTAGTACTTTGATCCTTTGCCTTGAGGTTAAATAGGACAATATACTTCATCCTGGCTGCTCTGAGGGGCTTGCCCGACTGTAGAGGGTAGTGGATGCAAGGAATGTAAGCTGCCTGCATGCCAATCCATCCCTGGCTGGATTTAACACTAATTCCCCTTCCTCCCTCCCACCTCCTTGAAATAAATTTCTTCCTAGCCAGCAGCTCGGAGAGAAGGGAGAAGACAGCCTGAGCAGGGTTGGTACCAGCTGGGCAGATATCACTCCATACTTCGTTTCGTCCTGGAAGACCACAGCAACTCCATTTTCTCTCCACAGCACAGATGCCAACCCACTTTTCACACAGCTGGGAGAAGCCCAAGTGTGTTGAGTGTCACCAAAAATAAATTGTCTTGCAGGAATGGCCAGGAGGCCATGGAGCACCTCAGGGGAAGACTGAGAGAGCCATTTGTATGGGGAGCAGGTAGGATTTAAAGAGCTGCATCCAGCCACGTCTTGACCAGGCATCCCTACAGCGAGGAGGGAGTTCACCTTTTGTATAATTTTCACCCACACCAGATTCTCCAAAAGCGCCTTTTTGGCTGCACAGGTGCCACGAATAGTTTCATAAGACCTTTTTTTTTTTTCCTACCTCAAAATCATAAGGGTCTAAAGAATTAAAACCATTACCCTTATTTTCACAGTACCTAAATGTTTCACCATCCTCAAGTGTACAGATCCTCACTGCATCTGGATATTGGTGCTGTCATTTTGCAATGGGGAGATGGGGTGTGGGTTTCAGTTGGATTTAAGCCCTTAAATATCTTTAAACAACAGTGATGTACAGATTTGCTGGCTACCACACAGGAAGTCCATGAAAATGCAAGGAAGGGAACCCAGTTGTCTAAAGATGTGTGACAGCTACCAGGCAAACTTTTCCTCACAAATAGCAAGACTGCCAAATTTTGCTGAGCTGAGGTCTGCAGGCATTGGTTTTGGATGTTCTGGCCATCCTCTGTCCTCCTCTTATAGTGTCTTCTCCAGGGATATCCAGTCTTCTGAGAAGAGCATGGGGTTGCTCTGAGAATAACAAGGGGAAGGTCCCTCATGTATTAAGGAGCTGTGGTTGCTACCTGCTCGAAATGGGAAAAACAAACAAATCCAGAAACTTCAGAAATCCAAAGTTTCTGCTCCGCAACTCTTGAAGACCCACAAATTTAATTTGATGTGGACATTTTTATGCCATTCTCAAAACAGTAATGGTCTGGGTGTCATCTGTACTGAAGTATTATACCAGGCTTTTGTGTTTTAGTTCTGTTCCTCGGCAGTGTTATCAGGGTAAAGTGGAAAGTTTTGTGGTTACAGTTTCAAGTATGTTTGTAGACACCCACTTTGCCTCTGTGACCTTCTGCAAGTCACTTCATCCCTCTGATGCAGTCTTCTCCAATAAAACAAGGACAAAAAGAATCCTTTTCCTTCCTCAGGAACAGCTTCTGAGGACAAATGCTGTTGGTATCTGAGAGTTGGTATCGGATGCCACCAGGATGGGGAACCATCCAAGGGATAAGTTGCACCAAGATGGAGCGCCAGAGCTTGGTGCAGCCATGAAGCTGTACCAGTCCTGAGCGGAGACAAAACTGACGCAGAAAACCTGAGTATTGTGACAATTTCTATGCAGATCCTACTGTTTGTCTTCCTAAAGTGCAACAGCAGAAATGCTGTTAAATGCCATATCCGGAGAGCTCTTGCTGTAGTGAGAGAGCAGTGATCTTCAGAGATAAGGGGCAAGGCAAACACTGCACTCCTGTGAACTGCCTCTGTAGACAACTATTCTTCAGCTCATAAGCTATTAATTACCAGACGTTAGAATTTATTTATTTTTCCTGAAAAGAATTCTGACTGCATAGAGTCTTTAAAAAAAAGACAAAAAAAAAAAAAGACTGCTTGTTTAAAAATTCCTCTTCTCTCTCCTGTTCTTTAAATGCTGCTGGATTGCTGAGCTGTGAAATACCATGTCTTTTTAAGAGTTCCAAGATTTTTGCCCAGAAGGAAGAAAACACTGTTCAGGTTTGTCTCTTGAGGATTTAATGATCACATTGTAAATTTCTACCAAGATATGAAATAGCAGTCAGTGGGTAAAATCCTGTCTAATGCTGGTTTTCCCCCTCTTTTCCTCCTCAAAGGCCCAGCCTCTCTGTTTGAACCTCTCGGATTTTCTGTGTAATGGGGGGATGCAGAGATATGGGGTGATGTGCCCTTCACAAACTGAGTCGACATACTCAAATATTATTCCTGCTCCAGCTTAAATCTTTCTGCTTGATTTAAACCCCTCTGTGCCCTGAAAACAACTGTGTTTGATGTCCTTAAAAGCCAGAGTAATTGAAATAAGGAAGTACTCTTCTAGCTGGTGTGTGATAGTCATAGTCAAAGCATCTGTGTTCCTGTATCCCAGTGTGTTTCAGAGGGGTTCAGCTTCTTACTGGAGGGACACAGATACTGGAGCACAAATTATTTCCATTTTCTCCTTCCTCTCTGAGAAGCGTGTGAACCCAGCCTGCCTCTTTGCTCAGAGAAGACTTCGTGGAAACCTGCAAAAAGAATGAGATAAAGGAACAAAATCTTGTTATTTTTTAAAGACCAGCTGCCAGTTGAGCTTCTAAGCCTCATCCCTGGGCCCAGACAGAGCACTAACAGCCCTTTTGTTGATGCTGTGGGTTTTTCCCAGAGGCATGTCTGTAACAAAGGGAAAACCCATCTGCACTCATGATGCTATGGTCAAAATTGGTGTATATCAGTGGTATCCTCCATGTTTTCTCCACCTCAACCCTTCTTTTAGAGAACACTTTTTGGGGTTAGAGCTTCTAGTTCTGATTCTGGCTTTTTTGGGAGATCATAAGCCACCTCTTTAACCACCCTGCGCCCAGTTTTGCTCAAAAATACTACAAATCAAGGAGGAAGGATTTATTATTTGCAAGAGCATCAGTACCCTTGAGCTGAGGTCTCTCCTGACAGGTAAGAAATTATACATTTTACTTTTTTCTAACCACCCCCAGAATGTGACCCTTGGCTCACTGGTGTCCAGGCATCTCCATTGAAAAAAAGCACAAAACTCCTTTGTTATCTGGTTCCTGCCTTGCAGCCCAAATCAGATTCAGGGGAAGATGATCCATGCCCTACTTGACCTGACACTGTTTTTAAGTCACATTTCGTCCTGTTTACTTGCCTTCCTGCTAGCCAGGGGTTATTTCTATCTGCAAAATAACCTGACCTGGCCATTCTCAGCAGCTGTACAAGAAAAAAGTATGGAAATGGTGGAAATGGCACGAGTGCTTGAAACCCTGCACTGAGATGGATGCGAACCCCTCTCTCAACATTACCAGTGCTGGTGTGTGGCTTCTGGGCAGCAAAATGGCTGTATCTGAAGTTGGGGGGACCCGTGCCCTCTCCTCACACCCACATGCCTTCTGTGTTTCAGTTTGCAAAGCAGCAGAGATGAGTAGTTTTGGTATCTTTGGGTAGATCTCATCTTTGTTCTCCATGTTTCGTGCTGCCTTGTTAGTCACGAACACTGTGGGCCATGGGCACAGACAGCAGCGGTGGTGGCTCCCTTCTCCAGCCTTCCCACCACCTGATGGGGCTGAGGGCAGACCTTCCCAGGGTCTCCTGCAGCCCTCAGGGATCTGGTTTCCTTCTCCTACCCCGTGAGCCAACGTGCCTGATAACACAACAAATCTTGCACCGTACTCCTTTAGGAAACACAGGGCACCCTACTCCTCTAAATAACTCATTTCTGGGTATGTGGACCTCAAAGGACCTGTTGAATGTGAACGTGAGACATAACACATTGGACATCATCTCCTGACTGCTGGCTTAGTCTGCTCCTTAACAGAGAAAAATAAAAGACACTTCACAATACAGCTGGAGATGGGCCCAAGCCACAAATTCAAATATGAATGAAGACAGAAGGTGTTTGGCTCCAGGGTCTTGGTTCTAATCCTCAAATAAAGCAACTTAATTTACAGTGTGCTTGGCCCAGAGGAGCTCGTGAGAAGGAATGGAAATCCTCCACTAGAAGTTATAGGTTTCATATGGAAAACTGCAGATGAGAGTCCTACAGCCTCTGCTATGAAGACATTGAGCCAAATTACCAGCAGCCAGCCTTGTCACTTAAATCACTGCTGCAACATACTTTCACTTGACATTGGCACACACTGTCTCTGTACACCTACATAACTGTTTTATAAATATACTTTGTCCTGGCAGGATGCAATCCCAAAGGATAAATTAATAATAAGCCACTTATACCTACACGCAATGTTCAGAATTGCATAACAGCTTCAGAGATAAACAATCCATGTAAAGTTGGGCAAAACTATTTCATTTCAGGTCCTCTGTCAATGGACACGTCCCCATTTTGTGCTGCTAATGTTTGCTGGATTTAGTGTTGCAGGGATGGGTAAAACAGGCAGACACTGCCCAACCTAGAAGTGTCCCATTTAGTGCCTTGAAAAGGCACCAAATTAGTTATTTCCTCAGAGAGATTTGAACAGTCTTTTTTTTTTTTGCATGAAAAGTGCTTCAGGGTGCAGGGTGTATTCCCTGTCTCAGTCTTCTCATTTCTTCATTTTCATGGCATGGACATAATTCTTTTCATGGTTCTGCCATGGTTTCTACAGGCAATAAGCACCATCATGTCTAAACAATAGCATTACCTTCTCTTGTTTCCTCCGTAGCCTACCAAAGCTGGGGACTCTTCTTCTTTTGGCAAAGCCTGTTTTCCTCCTTTCTGCTCCCAACACACCTGAAGGGAAAGGGATTAGGGTGAAGATGGTTGCGCCGACTGCAAGCCTGGCTTTTTGGCAAGAAGAGATGGGGCGGCTGCAAAGTTCCCATGAAGTGGAAGATCCCTCCAGCCAGGGCTGATGATGGCTTCTGCTTGGCACAGCCCAGATGCAAGGCCCTGGGGGTAGAAAGGTAGCAACAGCAGCTTCAGTCTCTCTGCCAGGGCAAGAAAATAGATTGTATGAGGCCTGAAGAGAGAAGAGGCTTTAGCCAAAGGCTTCAGAGTTGGTGAAGGTCTTTCTGCAAAGAGGTTTTTCAGACCTCATGCTCCCATAACCTCTTACCGTGCACATTTTCATGGATGCCTCTTCTTTCTGCAGGTGTTCCCAGTTGAGATGCTGGGAGCTGAAGATGCCTACTTAGGAACTACCTGAGGAGCAGGGACATGAAATGTCGTCCCCTCAGTCTTCACACCCAACTCACTGCCTGGACTGCTCCTCCTTCTGCCAGGGTAACCTTTCTGCCACCACACCGTGCTGCTGGCAGGATCTCTAAATGGTTCCCACGGTCACACAAACCACCTTCAGCCCCAGTCTTAGTCAGTTTTAGGACATTCTTGTTCCACATTCTCCTGGGGCAGAGCCATGACCTTGACTCAAGATGGGTGTCAGGTTCCCTTCATCTGTCCAGCACTTGGAGCTGTGTCTCCTTTGAACTTTTTGAACCTGCCCAATGCAAGGTCAGAGAAGTCAGGCCATGCTTGCTGGCAAACAGTTTGTTTCAGAGCCCTGTTGCATACATTCCTCCTGCCTGGATCTTCTGGCCAAGGGAAAACAGGAGTCCAAGCTCCCTCATGCTTCTTGTACCTGGTCCCACATAGAAATCAAACTGAGAAATGGACACACAGTGAGGTCTGTGCATGGAACACCCCAAAATCACACAGCCTGAATATTCAGAGCTCTCTTTACCATCAAAAAAAAATAAAAAATATCACAGCATAGGCAACCTGTTGCTACTGATGGCAAACGAGCTCGTTCCCTGGCTGGCAATAATCAGCTGCGATTACATCCAGAAAGCCAAACTTGCACCCGTGAATCAGAGCAAGGCTGCAGGCAGTGCCTGGAAGCAGGGGACCACAATCTTACACCACGGCAAACCCAAATTATTTGAGTAGATTTCTTCCAAGTTTCTGCCAATATAACTAAAATCATTGTCTGGTCTCTAGTCGTTGCTTGGTTCCAGGGCCATGGGAGTATTTTCTGCTTGCTGCTGAGTGAACCATCCTCTCTGTGCCTCCAATTGGGAATTTGTGGGGTTTTTTTTCCCCTCACAACAGCACTCAGGAGAGTGTGGTAGACATAAAAGAAAATAAGTAAATAAAATAATCACAACCATTACCAAAAAGCCATCTCTTTTCTGTGATTTTATCACAAGCAGACAGCTAACCCACACAGCTGGGTGTGGGTGCCTGCCCAGGCTGGGGAAGGGCTGATCTGGGCGAAATGCCTACCTGTGCTAGCCATCTAGGGGAGCACGGCAGGCAGGGCAAGATAGCGCGGGCTGCAGCAGGGCCTGGCAAGCAGCAGACACCAGAGAGCTCGTGTGGTGGTTGTTAGCATGTTTCTGAGCCAATTTTCCTTCTCCCTGTGCCAGCTGGATGAAGCCAGACTCAGTACCCAGGGGATGGAGCCGCACCGCAGGATGTGCTGTGCAGTGTGAAGGGCAGTGTTAGTGGGAGGTGTGTGCTCCTTGCTCAGGGTGAAAAACTGCACTCACCCTGTTGGCACTCCTCTTCTGCAGTCTTTGGGTGCATGGAGTGCCTGGTCCCAGCATCTCCATCCCTTGAGTTGTTCTTCCTACCACCCACCATCCAGTGCTGTGCCTTTGCAGTGCAAAGACTGAGGCTTTAGCGCAGGTAAAACCTGCCCTGGAGTTTTTCCGTCAGCATTCAGCTCTGGACACACTGAAATCATGCCACAGCTGGCTGTCACTGATGCTGGGGTGTCTAAGTCCCTCTTTATGATGTCTCTGATCTGGAGGTGTCAGGCTCAGACCCACACACTGACTCCAGGAACATGGCTGGTTGCACCTCTCCTTGCTGCAAGCTGTTCCCTCTGCTCCTGGGACTCGGTGTCCCTGATAACAGTAAATCTCCTCTTTGCCTTTGGTGCCAGGCAAATCTGCCCTTGGGCCTTGCTTGGCAAACCTCCTCCAGAGGCTTCCTCCCAGTTATTTTGCCAGCACAGCACATGTGTGCACTGGGACATGTCATGTAGCTGCAAGGCTGCCCCTAAAGCCTGTCAAAATACTGTGGTTTGCCACGGGATTGGGATCCTCAACAGGGAAATGAGCTTACATGATGACGGCCAGCAGGTCCAGAACAAACTGCATCCCTTCATGCTAGACATCTTCCACATCAGGCTGAAGGAAACCTCTGAGGACAAAACCGAAGGCAGACACGGTGTGGTAATGAACACTGCAACATGCTGCTCTGGAGAGGGATGGCAAATAACCTGGGAAAACCCTTTGTGTATGTCCCCCTCCTTGATGCCCCCCCCAACACTCTCTGTACCTATACAATGTCGCTGAGATGGGAACGAAGGGTCCTTCTGCAGCAGCAGCTTGACACAATTTGCAGAGTAGGGGAGCAATTGCGAAAGACAGTTTGGGAAGAATAAAAACCCAGTTGGAAATCCCAGCACCAATATCTGTGATGCAGAGCCGAAGGCTCATGCCAGGCCATCGGGATTTGGCAAGAAAAAGTCCAGTCCGCTCCCCCGTGAGAGCAGTGGGGACCTCAGCTGGTTTTGCTCCCAAGGCGTGACACCATTGACTTGAATGATACCCAGTTTCCACATGTCTTTGCTCATGTTTGCAGACTTTTGAGAGTTGCATAATTTCCCCTTCCGCTGTCGTGCTGGAGAGGGTGGACACTAGCACTCTTCCCAGCCCCAGGGTCAGATTGCTCAGCCTTTGAAGATATTTCCTTGGAGTCCTTCATCCTAAATTTCTTGGCCTCTTTGAAGTTTCCCCTTGATGCTAGTGTATCTGGGTGACTCAGTTCCCTCTCTCTCTCTGAGCGAGACCAGATCTTGTTTGCCATCTTCGTCTTACATCCCTCTGCTTCCATAATTCCAATGATACATGGTCTTAGGCCACCGAGTTCAAGGGCTCTCAATTTCTGGGGACTCTGCATGTACTAGCATTTTCTCATTCCTTCTTGTTGGTAGCACATTTCTGTGGTACAAGGGTCTTTGAGGCATCCCCGCTTTCTGGAGGTGAAATCCTACAGCCCAGTTTCATAGGTCTCAGGATTTCCACCAGCCTCAAAACCAGGGCATTTTACCCCTCATTTTCTCCCCATTTTGGGAAATGAGATTGAAAGAGCCGAAACATCCCCCCTAGGTTCTTAGGAAAAGTACCTTTGACTTTTTTTCTTTTTCTCCTTCAGAAATTTCTCCTTTGCTCACATCCTTTTTGGCGAACTTTTCCAGCTGCAGCTATCTCCTGAGGGCTGTTGTGGTCACCTTCAACAGCAGGAACCAGCTTTGAATGCTTCACGCTGCCCAAGGTTTGCATGAGCTGCAGCGCATTGGTCTTTGATGTCCAACCTGCAGCCCCAGTGAACGTTCAGCCTTACAGCAGCCGGGTTCAGACAGAAATATCAGGGAGGTGCCCTTATCTGGAATCCATTGATTTAGGCCTTTAATTTGGGAAGGAATTTGCTGCAGGTCACAGAAAACCGGTGGATAAACCCAAGATCCTCTCCATCTCCCAGCCCTGCAGCACCGGCCTCTTGGGCACGTTTTTCACCAATGTAGATATTTGGGCACTTCTGGCCAAGGAAATCGGTCCCTCATCTTCCTCTCCTCACGTCCACTGGCCTCCGAAACCTGGAACCTTTTGGAAAGAGGGCAGATTTAAATGCTAAAAGCCAGAGGGCAGAAAGCAGAGCCCATCCCTTGCTCTGCTGGCACTGCCATAATTAAGTGCCGCAGAGTGAGAAGGATGAGATGGGGAAACCCAAGATAAACAGGCTCAGATGAGCGCTGGTGTCCCGAGCCAGCAATGACTCTGCTCCTCCGTGAGAATAAACCCTCTGAGCCGGACCGCTCGTGGAGCTACAACAAAGGATTCAAAACGTGTTTCCTCTTGGAACAGGATGAAGTGAACCATCCACAACCCCATCCATCGGTCAGGTTTTCGGCCCCCCTCTCTCCCCTCCCTCCCCCACCCCCCCGGCTCCATCCAGAGCGGCTCTGCTTCTCATCCACATCCACCCTCTGCTTTGAAAGCAAAGCTTCCTGCTCCGGGCTATTTCTGACCTCCCTGAACCAGGCTGCCAAGCTCCCAAGGACGAGCTGGCCAAGGCAGGGGGCTGCAGAGCCCGGGATGCCCGGGGAACACGTGTCGGGGGCTGCAGCTCTTTTCTCATTGAAAGGAGGTGGGATGCTTCCCTGGTGAGTCGGGTCCAAGCAGACGATGCTTCACCCACGCCCCCCCAATAGTCAAACAAGGACTCGCCGCTGTTTGCTCCCCCTCCCCATGTTTTCAGACATTCTGGTATTTCTGCATGTGCATTCATTCCCTCCTATTCACACGGATGTATAACTAGGCAGCAGCTGTAATGTAATACCAGAGTCCTGTATATAACTCCGAAAACACCACTGGAGCAGGCCTATTATCGTGAGACCAATCTGAGCAGGAAATATTATCATTACCAGGGGGCATTATTTTTTCCAATCACACTTCATATCAGTTGTCATCAAACCCTGTGTTTTATATAGTGTTACAATAGCCACAGTTGCCATGAATTGTCTCTGGATGGACTGTAAGTATTAAAAACAAAATAAGAAGCATATGTTGGAATGTCTGAAACTAGCAGACGAAACTCAAGGCTTTGACAACGTTACGGGTTTTTTGGAAGGAGCCAGATTTTAGCAATAACATTCCACTTTTGTTAGTCTACCCACCAGCATCTAACCTGCCCTATAACATCTCACTCGAGTTTACAATTTCCTTCACCTCCTGTTCCTCTCTAATGTAAACTCTCTGGCTTTTCTCGAACGTGTGGCTTGGAAGAGGAATACCTGAGGCTCCAGCCTCTCAGGTGCCGAGTGGAAATCTTCCTTCACAGTGGACGGGCAAGAACAAATGTACGACCTAAGGAAAGTTCTTATCCATAGCTCTTCTTTTTTTTTTTTTCCCCCTCCTGCTCAAGCTCTAGCAAAATGTCAAAGGCATGATGCACGCATTCCTTTGAAGCCATTCCATCGCCTGATGATCCATTTTGCTTACGAAAGGAATGTACACTCAGTGCTGTGATTTTTGTTGGAGGCCTCAACAGCAATGTAATAACTGCGAGGAACACTGCCAGGTTTCCCCCCTTCCTTACGCATTCCGAAACTTCCATCCAGTGAGCAATAAATAGCAAAAAAATATTAATTACCCAAAGGAAGAATTCTCTCCTGAACAAATATTGGCTTTGTGACGAGAAGGAGCTTGTGAAATGTGTGTTTGCCTACCAAGCCCACTCAGTCTATTTCTGATTCCCGAAGAACAAAATGACCTGTGTGCCAGATTTTATTTTGGCTTTTTTTTTGCATGGCCAGCAAGAACTGTAACAAACATACAGGAAGGAAAACACTCTATTGTTGCTCTTGGTCTTTTGGTGGTTTTTGTTCTGTGCTTTAAATTGTGCTTCACTTCTGGAGCTGCACGGAAAAAAAAAAAGTATTCTTTTTTAACCTATTCATCAACTGTCCCAGCTTTTCCCAAACTTATTCACTGCTTAAAAATGTTCAGTAAATGAGCTTGAGAGAAATTAGTTTTGAGCTATTATGTGTCACGCACACAAACACATGCACACTTAAGTACATATTCAGAGATAACACAACTGGAGCTTGACCACAGAGCCACAGGGGTTAATAATGTATACAAGTCTCCAGTCCCTGCTCCAGAGCAAAAGTGATGGTCTCCATCCTGTGCAAAATGCTGTACACAAGGGTCAGCCTTTGTCTGAAGAACCTGGTGTAAGTGAAGGTGAATAACCAATTTTTTGGATCCAGTAGTGAACAACATCTCCCCTCACCCCTGCCACCCACCCTGCAGGAGCCCAGCTGTGGGCTCTGCTGCGGGAGATACTGCAACCAGCAGCCATGATGAGCATGAGAGCGACTGAACCAGGCCAGAAAAAAGGGCCAACTATCCCAGTGCCCAGCAGCAACCAAGTGCAGATGCCACAGGAAGGATGTAAGAACTGGAAGGGAGGTGAGACTTCCCTCAGGATCTCCCCCAGCATCAGCCCTTCGCAACTCAGGGACTTTCTGAGATGGATGTGGGTTTTCTCCCTTTAATAACCCTTTTCCATCAACTCCTCCAATCCTCCCTTGAACTTGCAAACGAAGAATTTTCCTGCAGACTGGGAGGGAAAGAGGGGAGCTGGGAGAAGGTAAAGTTTCTGCTCAGAGGGAAGGGCACAAGGCATCAGCAGAACTGGTGTGCAGCCCATGGCCCCAGCAGGCACCACTGCAGCTTTTCATTATTTAAAGGGGACTTATAAGAAAAATGGGGACAGGTTTTTTAGCAGGGCCTGTTGCAATAGGACAAGAAGTAATGGCTTTAGACTAAAAGAGGGGATATTCAGACTAGATATAAAGGAAGAGATTTTTTTACAATGAGTGTGGTGACACACTGGCCCAGGTTGCCCAAAGGGGTGGTAGATGCCCCATCCCTGGAAACTTTCAAGGTCAGGTTGGACAGGGCTCTGAGCAACCTGATCTAGTTGAAGATGTCCCTGCTCACAGCAAGGGGGTTGGATTAGATGACTTTAAAACTCTCCTCCCACCCAAAACATTCTATGATTCTAAATTGGGTATGGGTGTCTACATCCCCTGCTCTGGACCAGGTGAATTGTGTTACAGGAGAGGGACTGTGAGACTAATGCTGCCCTGAGCTGCTTGGGGAAGCAAAACTTTGTGTCCGGCCACCACAGCTGACCCCTACTTGGACATGGACCTCGGATCCAAATGCCAGAGGAATTGGGGTTGATGGCCAGAGCTGTGCTGACAGCTGGGAAAGATGCATCTACACTCTCTGCCAGGGGAAGCCCCAGACCCCAAGCCACCCACCCTACATGTAGGCAACCACCAAGCTACCGTTGAGACAGTGGAGCCCAGGTGTGGGAGAAGGGGCAGTTCCCCCTGTGGTGCACAGCCTACACTTCAGGGTGGACACAGGCCAACTGTAGGTCACCCCACTGCAAGAGTCCTGTGACATTTCCCCAGCAAGTCCCACAACCTTCACAGACAATCTCAAGCTTCCCTTTGTAATGTGCTCAAACCATTTAGTCTTAAAGGAGCTGAGAAAACAGCTCAGCATTTGCTCCTGGCCTGACTTGTTTTGGGGATATCCTTTTGGGAAAACAAGCAAACAAAACACTCAATGGTATGGGGCCAGAGAGAGGCATTTGGAGGAGACCAGAAGGGATTCCAAGTCTGTGCAGCTCCAGCGTATGGTCACCACAGTCTCAGGGCATGGCATGCCATCTCCCTCCTGCAGAAGAGTGTGGCACTGATCTTTTGAGTCTAAGTAAATGATGGCAGCCTTCCTGAAAGCAAAGCCTGGTTCAAAACGCCCAGAGGAGACCACCCAGAGAAGATGTGCCCGGAGATCACCATGACCAAAACTCTTACATCCTAAACTATCCCTCATCTAAGTTGCCCGAGGCAGGATGAGGTCCATTCATAGGTTGTGCCCTTCCTTGCTGCTGGGAGCTGGTTATATTGTAAGAGCAGTCAGCAGTTAGGAGCAGTTACATACAATTATTTATCCACATAGAGATCTTTTCATGAACAGAATAGCAAATCTTTTCATTCAACAATTTGTAGACAAGAGCCATTTGTTAATATGACATTTTTCAGCTGTATCAGTGCAAACATCCATCCACTTAGTTTTTCACACACAGAAAACTTCTTTCTTGCCGTTTCCAAAAAAGAGGGGGAGGATGAATGAAAACTGGACGTATTTTTTTTTGTTGATGTTGTTTGGGGTATGTTTTGCTGAAAAAGAAAAGAAGGTCAAAATAAGATGTTGCTGTGAGCCTCTAATTTAGGGGAAAGGCCATTTTAACCGTCCGAAATTGCTTCATTTAATAAATGCTGCCCAGCTCTATTGTCATGCTTTGCTAATCAGATTGCAGGAAATGTTCAGCACAGTAGATCATGCTGCCATGTCTTATCAGCTAAACTAAATGTTGTGGTTACACCATGCAGCAATGTCACAAAAGGAATACTTGGTCTTCACAGCTGGCTCTTGTAGGACCCTGCTGGTTTTCTGCAGATCCCTAAAACCAGTTCAGCTCCAATTAGAAGCAAAAAGACAGGGAGAGACTGGGAAGGGGATTGCAATGGTTGGTGTGTCCCTTGGGATGCTTTGGGTCAGAGATCCATCTGGCCTTAGCTCCCTGTCCTCACCTTCCCTGCGGCGGTGACTGCCTAACGTGGGAAGGATGCAGTCCTCTCTGCTTGTCATGTTGACATGTCTGTCCTCCTGCTGCAAAGTTACAATTTCTGATTGTTTCCTTTTTTTTTTTCCCCATCCTTGTCTACCCTTTCAACGGGATTCCTTTCCCCTTCACCAGTGCACGTGAGAGGGGATTACAAAGTGATTCAGCTGGAAAAAAACAGCCAAGACATGAAACAATCCATCTATTAAATTGTTTTCTGCACAAAAATACAAATTTCAGGTTAAATTTCTGGAGCTGGAATACCACCCAGGGGATTATGTGCAGTTATCCCCAGATGCTGGGTAGTCATATTGTCTCCTGGTGTGCTTCCCTGACCATCATTTGGGACTTATCAGGAAATAATTTAGTTTGTTGCTATTCCCGGGGCTTCCATGGTGTTCCCACGTAAAAATTTGGGGGTTGCAACAAACCCCTTGAAATGTACTCCACGTAAAGAAATAAACTGATTTGATAAACAGTGCTCATTACACCAAAGTAAGAATCAACTTGATTTCTATCATGCAAAATCAGATTTGGTGTCAGTATTCGAATAGTCAACAGGAGATTTCATGGGAAAACCTGCTTGTTTGCAGCAGGTGGGATGCCTTTGAATATTTTGGGTGTGACTCATTTGACAAGAACAGACACTAAATTTCCCATCTAAGCAAGTCTCCCTGGTCTCCCTTTGCAGTCGATGGAGACCAGGACTCCTCTCCTCCTCCATAAGCAGGCAGCTAAACCCAGCCTGGTGCCCCATGCTCTCAAGTCCTGAGTGTGGCAGGGTCCCAGATGGCTAGCAGAGGTGCTGGGTTATAAAGCATGATGAGGTAAATGAGGTTTTCTCATGCTGGAGTGAATTCTGGTGTTTACGGCATGCTGGAGGGCATGTTACCAGCAGAAGAGTCAAACCCAGACCTTGCACCTCTACAAGAACAAACCTCTTGGTTCTGTGTCAAGTGTAATCTCAACACAGACCTGTGTTCATCGGGAACTCTCTAATTGGATGCAAAGTATTCATGAACACCAGGTGGTTTGCCAAGTTCCCATCTCTCGAAAGGTCGCACCCTTAGCTAGTTGGGGCTGCACACAAGGCCTTGCCTCTGCTAGAAGACTTGACCAAAGTTTCACTATTCTTGGTCAAACCTTGAATTGGCAGCTGGGTGTCTTCAGGGTAAGATGTCCCCCTGCCTGGTCCTGCTGGGGTGGGGGGAGTTGAAGGTGCTCTGGGAGAGGATGCCACCCCTCTCCCTGACCATCACATCTTGGAGACTTCTGGAAGGACAGATCTTCCAAAATACCCACCAAAGGATTAATTCCTCTACTCCCCAAGCCACAAAGGGAGAAACCTTTTGTCTTACAGGCCAGAAAATGGCTGTAGGCCAAGGGATTCCTGTGAATGTCTTGGTGCAGGCAGGAGTTACAAGGAGGAGAAGGTCTGGTTTGGCAGAAAGATAAAACACCATTTCCAACTGGCACCCAGAGCTGTCAATAACTTGACCACATCTGGACATTTCCGAAAAAGGTCCAATTTGTGCTCATGCACTGCTTTTAAATCCACTCAAATGCAGGCATTATTTCCACCTCCTGGTCTTCTCGTGTGCTGATGAGCTGTATTTGAGCTAAGCACAGGTTTAAGACATGGCATGTAATTCCTCCGGGTAAGGCAGAGACAGCCTGCCTTATCCCTCTGCCTCGCATCCCCTAACACAGTGTGGTGTTGGTTATAAATGAACTTGAAATTCCTGTAGCATCAGACTTTCCAAAATCCAATCTTTGGATTCTGAATACATTAGTGGTTATTTCTCGTTGGGTTTTTGGGTTTTTTGGGGTTTTGTTTTGTTGTGTTTTGGGTTTTTTTAAAAAATCCTAACCCATTGAAAAACGTTAAAGGGAAATTGCAAATGTTATGCTTGTCTGAACAGGAGTCACTCTGGGAAACACACTACAGTCATATTAATTTTTGAGAGATTTCTGCCCCCCCTCCCNNATTTTTCCCCCCCCCCCCCCCCCCCCCCCCCTGTGTATGCTCAGATGAGAAATGCTCTGTTTTGGCTTACTCCCATCTTCTAATATGCATGCTGCTTATCAGAGATGCACTAGTTAAGGTGGAGGAAATTAAGGTGACCTTTACTAGTTCAGGTCTTTATGCAATTTGAGATGGTCATTAGTCACATATTTTGGCATGCTGTGAATTAAGGAGAGACTCAGACTTCCAAGTGTCTCAGACCTTTTGTTTTATATTTTCTTCTCCTTTGTACGACTGAACCCCTAGGAAGGTTGTTTTCTTCATCTGACTCTTAAAACTGATTAACTTACACGATTTAAAACAAATCTGTAGGTCTTCTCTGGGTCTTTGGCTAATACCATGTGAAAAGTCCTTCCAGACTTGGCGGGAAAAAATGTTTCTCAGCTATTAATCAAGCCATTTGATTTAGTAATTTTGCTCAGGGAAAGAACTTAGCCCTCACGCAGGGAAAGGACCATAAATCTGCAAAAGGAAGAACTTCTGGGGCTCTGTTACTCATCCTCTTCCTGCCTGCAAGAGCAGAGTGACTTTTTTTTCAGACCAGATGCAGGAGTCAGCACCGGCAAGAGGGGCAGGGAATTCCCCACTTCCCTCTCGCTGTGGAGGAGCCACGGCTTGAACACGTTTGGCTGGAGCCAAGGAGGAAAAAGCAGAAAATGAGATTAAAAAAAAAAAAAAATCACCCCTGGGCTCTGTGTTTTGTGCTGACACATGCTCGCTGGTGGACAACAGAAAATGCTGCTGCTGGGACACTCACACTTGTTCCCACACACAGGTTTAAATGCTGCACCACAAGATGCCACCCACATCCGCTTTGCAGTACACCTGGACCCCAACAGCAAGGCTTCACAGACCACTTTTTCCTCCACCACCTCCCTCCCACCCTGGCCAGTGCTTTCACCAAGACTGAGTTGCCCTTGGGGACAAAAACCCCAAGGAAACATATTGGTAATTGCAAAGGAGAGTAGCCGGAGAGGCATTGATTTTGTGCCTTTATAGCTAAAAAGGGCTGTGCACAGCTGATTTGAATAAGTTATCTCACTGTTAAACACACCTTCCTGTTAGGGAAAACATTGCTCAAGACTGAAAGGGCTAGTAATCATTTTTTGAAGCTGAATTTTTGTGTGGGCTTACCTACTTTTTGCCTCTGTCCTAAATAGCACAACTCCCACTGACTTACTAGAAATATTAAGAACTAATGACTCAATTCCTAAGAATAATTTTGTGTGTCTCTATTTATAGTTATCAGCGCTAAGCTCAAAAGCACTGGCAACACCCAATCCTCTATTTTTCCATCATGCTTTGATATCACAGTAGAATAGCATGGAAATCAGCACTTTCCACTGTTCCTTGTTTCTGGATATCTGCTCTTTCTAATCCAGATAGCTCAGAGCACTTAATTTCTCAGGAAGGGACATGAGCCACCAACTATTTCCAGGAAGTGTCTGGAAGTTCAGGTTAAAATAGAAGCTGAGATGCTGGAGGACAGATGCATACTTGTCCTTTAGTGGTGGATTAGAGACATTAGAGAGCAACTGGTGGGTTGGATATGTTGCTGTTGGAAATGATGCGGATAAAAGCAGTCCTACTGTGGGGCAGGGGAGGGAGAGGTAGAGGATGAAGAGGCAAGGGATGGAGAAACAAAGCATACAGAGGCAAGGCATGCAGAGGTAGAGGTTGGAAAGGCAGCCTTGAAGATATTTCAGCTTATGGAAACCAAAGAACCTTCCAACTTCCGCAAGCCTGAATAATCAGATCAGCCCTGGTCACTTTTGACTACACTTTTCAGAGATAAACCATGATCTTTAGAGGGCAAATACTAGCCTGGTATCAAAGAACTGAGGCAAGAAAGTCCCTTAGGTATTTAGACCAAAGAAATCAGTAGTGTTTATCTGTAACCAAATAATGAAAATAAACAGCTACATGATTTTAAATCTCTACAGAAAGTGTAGAAATAGCTATTTGTTACAGCAACGTACAATGCCATTTGCCCCCTTCTGGGACTATAGTATACCTGTTCCTTTTTGGCAAAAAACCTGTTTGCTCACGTTTATTATTGAGAGGGGCAATCCTGTCACGAAGGTATTAGTGGAAGGATGGGCTGCATTTTCTCCTCCATGGAGCTCAGCACGGCGTCTCCACACCCACAGCCATCACCAGCGCACAAAAGTAGGGTCACAAAGCGTGTCGATGCAGCAGTGGCCTTGATGGCTTCAGTGCCCAGACACGTTCACCTTTTTCTTTGTAAATTCTCTGCTGAACACCCTCTTGCCCTTCATCTGTCCTGCTGTGGGCTTGGCAGGATGCTGGCAAGGCCAGCGTGTGACTCATCCTCTGGGAAACTGAGCATGGTGTGGCTTTCTGTGGAAATAACCCATGAGTAAGGGGTTTTTTTCTCTCTTTTTTTTTTTTTTCCTTTTTTTTTTTTTCTTAAGAGGAATCAGGACATGGAGGATGCTGGCACATAAATGAAGGTGACATTGGGCTGTCAGGGAAAAGGAGCACTGCAGGAGACCCAGTGCTTCACCCCTTGCTGAGAAGCCTCCTAGCTTAATGGTGTGGTTAGGGGATACTGCTTTCACAGGTTACAGTGGAGCACTGGAACAGGTTGCCCAGGGAGGTGGTTGAAGCCCCTTCCCTGGAGACATTCAAGGTGAGGATCGATGAGGCCCTGGGTAACCTGGTCTAGTTGGAGGTGTCCCTGTGACTGCAGGAGGGTTGGATTAGATGACCTTTGAAGGTCCCTTCCGGCCCAGATGATTCTATGATTCTATGATTTGGGGCAAAGAGATGTAACGTCAAACAAAATGCCTCTCCTGACAGCTCACTGACAACAGTCATCTCCCAGAAGTTGTTGTCTTTCCTGAAACGGTGGTTTTGGACAATATTATTTTAAAGAAATATTCAGCTGTTGCAGGATCTTGTAAGGAGGCTTAAAACAGGTTTGAAACAGCAGCATTTACCATTTCCCTTTCAAAAACCAATGATGTTCCTTTGCACCATTTTAATTTTCTTTTTCTTTTTTTTTTTTTTTTACACCAGTTCTGCTTAATTACTTGTTCAGACAGCAGAACCAGTCCATCTCTGATTTTTAGGAGAGATGAAATAAGCCTTTCAGTAACAGCACCTCCCTGCCACATCAGGTGCTGTGAACCTGTTGCTATTAGTAATTGTTAGTCACGTAGATGCTCTGCCAACAGCACTGACATACGTGCCTGCATGAGTTGCTCTTTTTGTTGGAAATCCTCTGCTCAATACCCTCTCTGAGCATTCTCCTGCCATCAGCCAAGCAACACGCTCCAGAGACTGCTTGCTAACCTCTCTTGGTCAAGATGACATGAGTTACCACCAGCCCAATACATACACAAGCTCATTTTGGCTGTCACTGGTGGAAGGATGTGAGCCAACAACCCCAAGATGGGGAGGAAAGCAGCCTCCAAGAAGGGGTTACACTGGGTGTCACAGGGAGGACTGGTGGGACCTGGCATCTTCTGCCAGCATGGAGGGTCTCACAGTGGACGTGAACCTGCAACCCTGTCTCCACAGGGAGCTGGGGACTTGCCAAAGAGCCTTCCCAGTGGTATCTCCCAAGGGAAGGGCCAAGAAAAGGGAAGCCAAGAAAAAACCAACCCAGTTTTCTAATGGGTGGAGGAAGGCTGGAGCAAATATTTCACCTCCTCATGTTATGATCAATGAAAGGGTTAAAAATAAAAGAGAAGGAGTCAGGGCTGGTAACAGCATCAGATAAGGGGCCTGGGGAGGGGGAGTGTGACAGTGTCCCCCAAATAACTGCCCAGCTTTTGCAGGATAGGTTGCACCCCCCCTAGCAGAGCTGGCATGGAGAGGGTTAAGGTTCACGCAGGTGTTCCCTGTAATAGGCACTGTCAGGTACCTTTGCAGCCCTGATGACCATCTGGTTACTATAAAGAATAGTTTATGGGATCTCATCCTGTTTTTTGACTACTATAACATAAGTATTGAGAACTTGTAAGTTATGGCTTCATAAAAATAACAGCTTAATAATGAGAATGACTTTCTCCTTCCAGACCATGGCAAATTCAGGTGTATTTTCCCCTTCCATTAGGACTGTAAAATAAGACAAAAGAGACCCAGGCAACTACAGGGGGAAAACCTTCTGTTTTCCAGCAATGCATAAGCACAGCTCAAAGCTGATTTCAAGGCAGGGCTGAATTCCAGCCCCAATTTTGAAGAAGGGGAAACTGAGGCACTGAGCTGGGAAATAGCATCACCCAGACAGTCAACAGTCAGAGCAGGGATGGCATCCTCACCTACACCTCTCCCTCCAGCCCACACTGCTGTAATTAAAGACACCAGCACAGCTACCCAAGGGTTGTCTCCCTTTATCACTGCAATATTTAGGTTTTGCCTTGGTCTTTCAAACTCCTTTTGTATTTCCAGAAAGCAATAACCCTCTTCTGAGCCAATTTCTCCATGTTTTATAGGGTAGCAGGGAGGTGTGTAAATATATGACTTTCTCCTTTTGAGAAGTGGCTGCTGGATCTGGCCCAAAAATGTTTTCTTTTTCACGAGGTAAGGATGGGGGAGGCCTTCTTGCTGTACATTTCTTTAGGATATTGTAATCTGGGATATGTAAAATCAGTGGTTCTGTGGTTTTTATTGGGCATTCCTCTCAAAAACATTCTCCGAGTTTGTTCTTGCAAGAGAAGCTTTTCGTACAAATATTTGAATGAAAGATTGCAATTCAGGTAGCTGAATTTCTGGGGGGGATCACAGGAGTATGCAGCACTTCCCAATTAAAATTAAGCCAAATATCCCTGACCTGTTTAGTCTTACACCAAGACATCTGCACTTAGCCTGCCAGCTCTTTAAAACAAGCTTTTAAAGACAATGAAATACTTATGGAAGGAAATCAGTAGATATCTGCTTTCTTAAGTATCAGGAAAGAGTTGACAGTATTATGGACATCAGAGCTGTGTATGGTCTTCTGCAGGTGAAGACCACAAACAAGCATGGGACAGAGCACACACTCTGCACAGAAATACAGATGGACACGTATTTAGTATGTTGGCCCGTGCCTTGGAAGACCCAGTTTTGGTTTCAGCTGTTGCAGACAACCTGCATGACCTGCAGGAAAGTAAGTCACACAGCTCCTCAGTTTCCACAAAATAAAGCGTCCAGGAGGGTAACTGTGTGCGAGATGGCAGGGTTGTGGGGTATGCTGGTAAGAAGCAGTGGGTTGGGAGGGAGTCATCTGCACCAATTTTAGGTTTCTGTAGCATAAATGTCTCCATCTGAGTCAACCAGCCTTTACAGGCTACAATCTCATACAAAAACAGGTGAACCATCCTCTGGAAGTACCTGTTCCTCCGAAGCGATGGGCCAGACACACAAGCCCAAGGCTGAGCCTTGGAGAAAGGGGACCAGTCAACCTCAACTACTCAGGGATGGCTGGCACTGCAGCCTCGCATGGAGCGGGGACATCCAAGCATCTGGTCCTCTCCAGACCCTTCCTTTGAAAATTAGCAAAGAATGGAATCATCATGAAGAGGCACCTGGCCAAGACCCAGGGCAGGCTGGGCACCTAAATTATGGGGACTCTTATACCATTTAATAACCAGCACAGAGATGAGCCCCCTGCGTGGGAGGCTTGGTGGTCCCAGAGACAGGGAGGGTATCACTGCTCCCATCAATTTTCTGCCAGGGAAAACTCCTCTCTTTTTTCTCTTTAGAGACAAACCTGCTTGTGATGCCTTGAGATAGACTGGGGGAGCTCAGGAACTGGCCCAGGCACTGGAGACCATTGGCTGCATGTCTGGGAGGAGGCAGGGGTGGGATTATCTTTCTTCTGCCTCCAGTTTGACCTCTTTGCCAGCAGATTGTTCTGATTTTCCACATGGAGGAATCTAGGGACCCTCTCGAAAGTTCAAACTCCTGTCATCTTCCCTACCGGCAGCGGCAGAGCTCTGGGCTTCTGCAAAGCCCTGTCTTACCAGGAGTTGGACTGCAGAGCAGCCATCAAAAAGCCAGCTTGCTTCATGCACAAATTTGGGCATTTCACATCACTTTTGTGCTGGACCATGTAGGGTTTTCGCTAGTCAAAAAATTTCCATGGAAAACAAGGAATTTGGGTTTGCATTTTCTGCTGGTTTTACCACCTTGGCAAGAGACCTGGGGGAAATTGCTGAGATGATTTCAAGTCAAAGCATTTCTATTTTTTTATATTGTGACAATTTTATTTCAAAACTCATGTGCAGTGAAGAACTGAAAAGCTTACAAGGAAAAAGAAAAATTACAAAACGTTTGGTTTTTTCAGATTTTTGCTCAGCTCGGAGGAGCAAAATGTTTCCGTCTTTAGCCAACCTGAATTCTTACAATTTTTTTTTTACTTCCTCGGTTCAGCCAGCAAACCTGAAAGATCAGCCCTTTGCACAGCTTCATCTGACAACCTCGTTGACTTCTTACGTGCTGGTGCAAGAATCCGGGCCCGGGTTATCCGAGAAGTGTCTGGCGATGCAACGCGACGGAATACAGTAAAACACACGGGAATATCACGTGATGCCTTTCTGCCCTTTCCAGCACCAGGAAGCATCAGGGCACCTAAAAACCAGAATTTCCCAGTCCGTGTCTGGAGCACAGAGTCTCCACAATCACACATCTTAATAACAGGTCTTACCCAGCACAGGAGTGCTCCACGGCATGCGTCTTATTGCTCCATCTGCCCGGGTTGCAAACATATATTATTCTCTGTGACACATGCTGTGAAATTGCACTGAGGTAACTCCGTCTAGTTAGTAATTTCCATTCAGATGAGCTGAAGGAATTAATGAATTTGGAAGATCTCAGATCTTTGGAGATAGGGACAGGCGATGGCAGGCTTCAAAATAATAACTCTCAACTGTGTGCAAGCTTGAAACCACCCTACTAATCATGGGCAATCTAAGTGCTTATCGGGGCAGAGGGAGAGCTCAAGCACCATTCAAACTCTCTAATAATGGTAAATGATTCCACAAATGCACGTGTCCAGGACTCGGACTGCTTCCAAAGCTAAGTGCTTATGAAAACTTCGAAGTGCTCCACTGGTTTTAAATCACTGTGCAGGGCTGACTGATTTAAACTACCAGAGCACTTCTTTTTTTCTTGCATTTTCTTCTTCCTCCCCCTTCCCCTTTCCTTTCTTTTTCCTTTCCTTTTTTTTTTTTTTTTATTTCTATGAACACTTCGATTTGGAAGCAAGTCAAACACTTCAGTTTAGCGGTTTGAGACCATATTGAACCGATTTAGAAATATGTCAGAAAAAAAAAAAAAGAAACAGTAAATTACAGTTTAAAACCCTTTTGTTTCGGAGCGTTTAGGAAGCGAGGATTGCTGCTAGAGCTGGGATGTATTAGCAAGGGCTGGAAGGCAGCTCTGGGCTGCAAGGCACGGACACTTATCTGTTTGATCACATACCTGCTGCAGGACAGATCTGCCCATGTGCTGCTCCCTACCCTCCACCTTTGATGTCCTGACTTTTTGTTCTCTGATCCTTAGTGGCCTTATGCCACAACTGGAAAAATTCCTCAGCTTGTAGGTGCAGGGCTAAAAGTGGCCTGAAATTTAAATGTTGTGCTCGGAAAGGGGAAAAAGATGTAGCCCCCACCCAGGTTTTTTAAAGAAGCCCTTCTGCAGGCTTGGCAGCCCTCGATGCTGACAGCGTCATAACCTGAAAGTGAAACTTTCTGTTGAACTCATACCTCTCAAAAGGATGGGATAAAACTGAAGCAAACAGCATAAATAATGGAAAAGTGAATTAGACTTTAAAAATTCCATTCTGTTTAATAATTCAGACTGATTATAACATGCTGGAAGGAACTTTTTTTTTTTTAATTACTTCTAGCCTGGCAATCTCCCATTAGTGCACACACGTCTCCATCAAAAATCATCAGCTAACGAGGGCTGCATTAGCTTGAGACAATCGGCAAAGTACACCCCTTCGGGGATTTATTCACACCAACGACCTGCACAGCCTTCCCACACGGATGGCTGTGGGACCAGAGTCCTGCCCCTGGTTGCAGCCACCTTCTGGTTTGCATAAAACATTCAAAATAAAACTCCCTCGGAGCCAGTAAATCGAAGCTGCTTGTCACTGATGCTGGGAAATGGGTGCACAGGGAAGGAAACCGAGCTTACGGTCGCAGACATGAGCTGAGGTTTCCCTCTCGTGATGTGGCCAGGCTGAGGGACTGGTACAGCCACAGCAAGTGGGGGAAACGAGGACACAGGAACATGCCAGGCTGCCTGCTGGAGACAATATTGGCAGAGCCTGAATGATGAGTCCTGCCTTCCTAAAATGATGCCAATGCTTCTTTAGTGACTCAGGCTGCGCACATCACCTGTACCCTCCCTTAGGATGCTACAGGTAGAGAGAGGTGTTGGCTGCTGCTGGCATTGACTTGCTAGAGAAGGCTGGAATACAACCAGACCATAAACATTCCCATCACCCAGAGCCACGTCTTCCTTCTACTGGAGTAAGGACGTTCGTTGGTGAGAAAGAGGAAGAATTGCCCAGGTGAGGCTTTCCATGAGACATGAAACCAAATGGCAGTTGGGTGAGGAGCAAAGCTCTGGAGATGTCAGGAAAGGAGGAGATCAGATGGCAGGAGAAGAGCGGTAGGTGTCTTGATTGATAGCTAAGAGCTCCAAGTAGTTGAAAGAAAGTCCAGCTGAGTCACAGGCATCAGCATGGCTAGGAGCAGCGAGGCTGATGCATGGACCGGGACAGTGGAGTGCCTAAGAAGTGCACAGCTTGAGAGGAGCAGGAGAAAATGCACAAAGGACTCTTTTGTAGCTGGGAGGTGAGCACGGCTCCGCTTGTGAGACTCCAACTTGTGGTCACAGGAGCCAGGCTGCGCTCTGAGGTTGCAGCCAGACTCATTTAGCATTTTGCGGGCCATAATTTACAAGCATATATAAATACTGGCCACCCACAGAATAGACCCAACTCCTCTAGCAAAGCTGGGAGGTGGGGGAACATGGCCACTCCTCAGCCACTACCTTCACCATGCCATCTGGCTTGCTGTTGCCAAGTCCATGATGGCCATCTGCCTGGTGGCTGCCTAGGAGAAAGTTAATTATATATATATTTTTTGTAGAGACACAACAGCAGCTGGAGATGCCATCCAAGCACACGCAAATAAATTAGGCCCAAATTCCATTGCCAGAATTCAAAGAGAAGTTGTTTCTGGGTTAGCCATGCTTCATCCCACCACACCAGCAAGGCCAAGGTTTTCCAAGCATTTAGGAGCTTTGCTATGTCATGCTGATATTTTGCTGTGGTATCTCTGTATGAAGGGAATTCTCCTCTGTCACAGGAGGCACGGCGGGGCAGTCTGCTCCAAACCCTGCCTGGAGTTGCTGGGGACAGGAGGAAGCATCCCTTCAGCTGATCTCCCAGTTCCCACATCCATCAAGTGAGCCGAGCCGTTCCCATTTCCTTTGCAAAATGCGTCAAGCAGGAAAAAATAGTGTAAGAACAAAGTATGAGAAAACCAGAGTTTTCTTTGGCCCTGCTAAAACTAGAGTGAGAAAACGCAGCTGTGCAGTAGCATTTAACAAATTATTTTCTTTGCAAAACCTCACCTCTTTTGTACCAACCAATGTTCATTTGCCACCCTCTCCTAATTGCAACTCACAGGCACCCTCGTTACCACCACTGGCATATTAGCATGGTCCTGAGCCCAAACCAAGCATCCTTCCTTTGGGTGAAGGCTCCTGGATTACAGTGGCAATGCCACACTCTTGCACCAAGGCTTTTTTGGGGTCCAGGTTGGTGTCTGGGGGCATGGGGGCAATGCTATACTGCACAGAAGCTGTTTTGGGGTTCACATTGGCACCCTTGCACTCTGCTACCCTGTGCTGTGCTGACATAACTCCTCAGCTTTACCTCTTGCTCCATAGGTGAACGCCCAGGGATCAGACCTTCCTCCCCTGCGATTTTCAGGACACCAAATATTCCAGTGGACACTCACAGTTCTGGTTTTATTTAGGTCCAGAGGGAGCTGTGCTGTCCTGACAGAAAAGAAGCACTGGGGCATAGATTAAACCCTCTTGAGAGATGGGAGTTTTCCAAACTGCCTCATAAAGGGAGCAATGCGTGTGAAGAAGAGAAAGCTCCTTTGTTTTGGATAGCAGCTGTAATCTCCACATCGAGCACATGTTGGAAATCGTAAGTGGCCATTTAGCCATATTCTGACAGCAGAATGAGCAACCTCGGGGCGGCAGCCAGGCCTATTTATAGAGAGGAGTTTTGAGGTAATATCCTTACCTTGGATGCACTGTCTCCACTTAAGAGCCCAGCTTATGAGAGAAAGTGATGCCAGACAGGCAGACGGCGAGGAAGGAAAAGAGTCACAGCTCACTCTGCCTGGCTTACTTTGCATCAGAGTAAATTAAGTTTTACAAGAACAATAGAAATCTCTGAAAAATCTGTTTCTTCCCAAGTCTAACAAAAAAAGGAATGCCAGAAGATGAATAGCAGTAGAGGTTCCTCAGACCAAACCTGCATAAGCATATAAAGTTAATGTGTCACTGTTGCCGCAGTACAAGAGTGTTGGGAAATGGCAAGCTATCCAGGAGGTCAGAGATTAGCCCACCAAGTTTGCTGACCTTTTTTGTTGACCTACCTGATGACACTTAATGGCTTAGAAGAGCTCTTGGACACTCATGAGTGTTATCATGAATCAAGGTTGTCCCCCTGTATTGCGTCAAATACCGATGCTTCAAATCTGCTAAGGCCAAGGTATTTGGTAAAACTCAGGCAGTGGCAGCTTAAGTGTCCGAACAGATGGGCTGTGATTTCAAGTCTGGCTGAAATAAGAGAGGTTTGGAGCTGGTCTGGCATACCTGAGAAATGTGGATTTTTCCAAAGTAAACAGGACTTGGGAACCCATGAAAAGCATGAGAAGGAGAGAGGACACCAAAGTGGTGGTGAGGGCTCTTGTATTCAGAATAACAGGGTGTCTTGGCTGTGGCCTGTAGAGATGATAGTCCAAGGGTAAACTGTGCCTTGGAACAAGGGATGGTGGGATAAGAACCTTCCTGTGGGAGATATCCATGCCCACAGCAAGGGGCTTGGAACTAGATGACCTTTAAGGTCCCTTCCAACTCTAACCAATCTATGATTCCATAATTTTTGGCTCACAACCAAAAAATCTAAATTTAGCCATTTCATTTAAATTTATTTTCTATGCTACATGTAGGTCAGCTATGAGTCTGAGGTCCCATTGCCACCTTGAGAAGGATCACACTGGCCTAATGTGGGTGGTTACCTTCAAGAATGTTGAACAAATAAAGTCTTTATTCAAGACCTGGGTTGAATAGCCCCAGGCTGGTGCCTTCACCAGAAGATGTCTTCCTCTTGCTATAATCAAGAAGGAATATGTATGACTGCTCCTGCAGGGCCCAGGCGTGGTTTCAACAGCAGCTGAAGGTTATGGTTCAGAGCAGGGCTTTTCTTCACCTTGGCTCACCCACCCTTCTCAGGGAAGAACTCAGACTGTTTCTGGGTTTTGACTAGTACAGTTGGCTTCATAACCTGAGTACCAAAATATGCCTAGGACCAAGAACCACAAGACACATCTCAGGTGCCATATGCTTCAGAGGAGATGCTCATGCACAATCTAAGAGCCCCACACTGGCCACCCCATCAGTGATTCTTGCAAAGAAAGGATGCTCCCTTACACCAAATATTGATTTTGGTTTACCCCTTGCATGTGAGAAATATTCCCATTGCACCATGAACCTTTAGATCACACCTGTAATTAACCTGATCTTTTTCTGAAGTTCCTCCTCCTTGCTCTCTACAATGCTCTCTGAGTTAGAGGACAAGCATTTTATTCACTGTGTAAGAAAAAGCATATTTCACAGAATCACAGATTTTATAGGAATCTCACATCTAATATCGAATCTGCTCTAAGAAGCTTCTCCCTAATTCCCACCCGCGCATGGGAGTGGGGGAAATACCCCTCTGAGATACCTCTGAGCCTTTCTCCTCTTCTCTAAGTTAAAGTTGTTGGTGCTGTTGCTGCAGGGACAAGCTGAAAAAATCCTGGTGTGGGAGGGAAGGAGAAGCTGGCAGGTATCCAGCATCAGCAGCTTCTGCCGTGGGGAGAGAGTCCTGCTTTCCAACAGATGCCTGGCTTCTCCAGCTCCCGGAGCCCTGTTCCCTTATCTTCCAAAGACATCTCAGCTACTCCTTTTCAGACTGAATTAAACAGAAGCAGGGATTGAACTGGGAATACGTGCATTTTCTAACACACATGCAAAAATCAGCAGATTGAGAAGGAAATCCGTATGTATGCACAAATCCACACATACACATATTACATACATGTTGAGCAGCTTAAAATGGCCAGTCTCCTAAGGCTGACACCGGTTATAAGATAAATAAGTTGAAAGAAAGAATTTAAGTAAGAATGTAACTGATAATTACAAATCCAGTGGAGTATATTTTTCTCCAAAACCCCACATCCAAAAATGGGTTGACAGTGGCCACCCATAGGGTAATGCTGGCTGTCCATGCACAGAATCAAATGCGACACATTCAGAGAAAAGAGAAAGCTGATTTTTACAATATGTACAAATGAGAAGTCAGAAATTGTAAGATATTGATAAGGGAAGCAAAAGGGTAGCGGGAAGAACTGTTCAGTAGATACCTCTGCACTGTATTGGTGAAAAAACCAAGTGACAGAGTCTTATTGTGTGTTGAAAATTAAATACCTCTGCTCCACTATTACTCGTTGTAGTCATTAAGCAGCAAGTGACTAAAGATAAATGGATAACTTGAACCCCAGGATTTTCACCAAGCTGCCCAAGGGCTATTGGTATTGAATTTCATTATTTCCAGGGTGTCTGTGAGTCAGAATTGGAGACTGTATCAATCCTAGCACAATAATAACCCACTGATAACTACATCAGTTCAAATTTACTAGATTAATAAAGACACTAATGTAGTCAATACCAATCAGCACCGCTTCATGGAAAGGAGATCCTGTCAAAGTAAACTTACCTTTTTGCTGTTGATAGGGACAACAGTGTTAATAGAGTTAGCACTTTATAAAGGTATCAGTAGCACCGGGTATTTTAAGCTGATTAAATCCACTTGGCATACGTAAAATCTGTTAAGAACTGGACATTTGATAGATCTCAACCCCTAATTGCAACAGGAGACAGTTCATCGAGCTCCTGTGCTTCTAGTGGTACTTTGCAGAGCTCAGTTTTTGGCCTTGCACTTTAACCTTTTTTACTAATATTCTGGAGAGAAACATATTGCTAGTGTTTGCTGATGATAGGGAAATCTGGGAACTGCCAAAGACAGAAGAGGGCAGGATAGTGGATACCCTTGACTGCTTGCTATGGTCATTACAGGCAAACAATAACCAATATATATTGTACATTTATCCTTGAGGAATGAACACAGTTTCCCAGGAAGTAGAGACTTTAGAGAATATCTTCCAGGGCTTTATAGAGGGATCCTGAAGGCAAAAATCCCCAGACCACTCTGCAGAAGCAAAGTGGTCAGCATCTGGCATAGATCTGACAGAAGCAAGACTTGGTTGTATTTCTGCAGTTGAAGAAATATTAATAAATTGGAGAGAGTTACAGGACTGATAAAGGGATTTGAATACATATGGCCTACAGTGAAAAGCTTAAAGGGTGCTCAAGACAGGTAGAAAAGCAAGGAAACAGCTAAGGGGTGAGTTGACTGTATTCTGTGTACCTGCTATGGGTACCTGATGATCAGACATCGACAAATTTAGGCTGGAAAAATTCCTGTTAGAAACAAGATATATATGTTTTTCAGCAATGAGAACTATCAAATACAGGAATTATTTTCTAAGGTTTTTATTTTGTTTTCCATTCATAGATTTTTTTAAAAACAAGTCAGATGTCTTTTTTTTCTTATATATATATATATGAATGATAAAAACAAGAATAATTTCCTCCAGATGTTAAAATTAATAAATCTAAATAAAATATAAATCTACTAACTTCATATTTGCGCAGGAACTGGGAGATGCCTAAAGGACCATGAAGCAACCTACTCTTCCTCCTAGACCTAGGAGAGACGGCTGGGATCAAAGCAATCAGCTGCTTGAAAATTCACAGCTAAATCAGTTTTTCTGCAGGTCAGCCTTTATCTGCCAGGCCATGGAATTTGTCTCCATTGTGTTTTGTCATTTTGCCTTTCAGTTCCTGCTGGAATTAGCCAGATCCTGCCTGAATCCCCAGATGGGCTCATCCAACAGGATAGTTAAAAAGAAAGAACAGAGGAAATAAATCTGGAGTAATTCTGTGGTGTCCTCTAGTCTGGCTCTTCTGAATCATCAATTAATGACATAGCTAATCACATTAATGTTCTCTCTAGTCCTGATCAGACTTGCTTGTGTACTTAACGTTATACCTTACGATGTTGACCTACTATTTAATGTAAACTAGGTATACACAAACTTCCTGCTGAACTCAGATAAATTTATCTACTTGTGCTAATGGTTACTGTGTCAAAAGTGAGAGTAGAACCTGATAGCTAGATTTTTTTAATTAATTACTTTGTCGAGCTTATTTTAAAAAGGAGAAACTTGAGCCCAAGTTTGCTTGTCAAGCAAAAAAATACTATGGCTAGATAGATTTTCCAAAGCATGACATTCAAGAGGAGTTAGGTTTCCCTTTGTGCCTTTGAAGAACTCTCCCTCGCGTCCAAGTGCTTCATCTTGGCTAATATGCTATAGGCACTTACCCACAGACAGTCCTGGGACAGTTTTCTCCACTTCCAGGAGACCCGGTCACCTAAAGACTCCTGTGATACCAAAAAAGCAGCCAGACAGTGGTAGCTGCAGCATCTCTAGGGTTCATCCCCCACTTTTTTCATGTATTTAAAGAGTTAGTCACAAAAATGCCTTTGGCACTCTGAAAATCAGACGGCAACGTGATGGCTCTGACCTATTTCTCTATCGCGGCACACATGCTTTCTGAAAAGCCCTGGAGTCTTCCAGGCAGCTGGGCTCAGAGCAAGGATGGTGGGTATTGGATGCCTTTCCAGACCCTTCGGTCGGGCCCAACCAAGCTTTGAGTATGAGCTGCTGTGTTTTTGATGAGGTAAGCAGGACCTGGGTGGGTTGCACGTGATATCCATGTGAAATATTTTCTTTTCTCACTCTCAGCACTTATTCCAACAGAGCTGCTTGGCTTCGGAAGAAATGGGAAATTTTCCATGTTGTTAGACCATCACAAGATGCAAAGAAAGAGGGGGAAAACTCTCGTAATGCAAACCCAGATGTTTTTTAGTGCATTGCAGTCAAATGGAAGAAAAATTAGATATTTAGATTAAGTAAACAAAGTTTATTAAATGTGTGACTGATTGTGGGCAAATGATGGAAAGAAAATGATATGAAAATGCTAAACCTAAGTCTGGAAGCATCTCATAAGACACTTACACTTCACCTTTCTTAGTTCTAAGTTCTTCTTTTAATGGGGAGGACTCTGATTTGCTTTGCAGTCTCAGTAAGCTTTGCCTTGTATAAGTGTCTGAAAACCTTCAGTTGACCTTCTGAGAAGACATTACCAATGTGAATACTCCTTATACAGTGAAGAGTTAACCTCCAAAACAACCTGTGCCTACAAGATGAATCCAGATCCCCATCACATAGCATGTCCTCCCTGATATGCTTCCATTAATGTTTCTTCTCCATTTTTGCCAGCATCCTTTTCCCTTATGGAAGCTGACGTGCAGAATCACTGCAGAATCCTTGAAGACAGGGGCCATTTTTTGTCATGTTTCTTAAATTAAATTGCCTTTCCCTTTTCAGAAAGCCCAGCCGACTTCAAGGGGCCATGTGAGGACCAAGACATACCTACAACCTGGGCCTTCCAGAGCATCCTTCAAACATGAAGGACTCAGGGGCACATTCCATGTCCTGAGGAGTTTCTAGCCAGGACAGAGAGAGAGAAAGAAATGAGAAGAAGTGCAGCAAAGGCTAATGTGTTCAGTGAACACTGATGTATCATGCATATTTTATTATTCCCACTTTGTAGGATTCTCACAGGATTTCCTGGGGGAAGAACAAAAAAGCAGTACATGAGTATCCTGGGCTTGTCAGACTGCTGCAAATGTGCTGTATGGATGGGCTGAGCACATGGAACGGATGTGTCTGGGCCAGACTGAAATTCTGGGCAAATGTCTGATGGCCCAAACTCTCATCACCATGGTCTCCACGCAGACACACAAGGGCTGGATGAGGAAACTTGGGGAAATATTAACCTCTCCCGCTTCTCTTTCTTTTTTTTTTTCTTACCTTGAGGTTTTATAGGAAACTAAGATATCAGGTTTGAAGAAAGAGCTTTAGGTGGGGAAGGGATTTTGGTATGACTGGCTATAGTTCAAGGAAGACTCTAGGCATTAGGAGCTATATCTGAACTGATGCTTTGCTAAACATGATGGTCATCATTTAGCTGCCCATTTTCCTTTTAATATGGCTTTTTAATATTTAGGGGTCATGTTTGACTCCTGTCAGAGGGCTTAGCAGCAAACCAAGCAGATCCAGCTTACCCCAGCCTTTTTTTCTGGCCCTAAGGACAAGCACTTGGACACAGCTCATCTCCATAAGGTTACCCACAACACAGCTCATATCCATATGGTTACGTCTTTCCCATACCCTTCCACAGACTCCACATCATGGTCATGCCTATATGGTCACATACCCTGGCTCAGGCAGTGCACTGAACCATGTCCAGGTGGGATCCTGATAGTTGGCTTGGGCCAAAAATTGAATAAGCCAACTTCTTGGTGATCATGGGGGAGTGTTTGATCCCGTGCCCAGGTTCTGGTTAGTTCTTAGTGCATTCAGACCACCTACTACCAAGCCTAATTCAAGTGTTGCCATCACCTCCCTCCACAGGGTCTACAAGGAAGCAGGAACCAGTCTGCCAGCCTGGGGTAGCAGACAGCAGCTTTGATCTCTACAGCAAAGGTGCCCCAGCGATGATGTGTGTAGGCAGCCTGAATGTGACCTGAGTTCATCTACCACCGACCTCTCCTGATAAGCTGTGTCTGGGACAGGGAAATGTTATTGCCTTGTTTATACCTGTCAAGGATCACACGGGAAGGTGGGCAAAGACATCCTACACATCTCTTCAGCTTCCTACCACCCTTGTATTGCACCCACTCCCCTTTGCAGTTTAATCTGGAGCTGCATATCAGTGACTTTTCCCTGACAAGATGATGGAAATAGTCTCCTTTGAGGCTCAGCTTATTAGTTCTTCATAATCTTTTCTAGTAAGAATATTTATTAATATGCCACCAGTGCCTCTATTGTATTTTGGAGTGGGGGGATGGATGTTGTGTTTTAATTTTCAGTTAGACATGAAGAATCAGCATGAAAAGCTTCAAACTTTTCATCTTTGATGTCAGAGGAGCGTGGAGGGGTGTTTTTCAGACCCAGGCTGGCTAGGGAGCCTTGGGAATATATTGAAGCTATTTCACTCCTCAGCCAAGCAACTCTCAGATATTAAAGAAAATTTCCTTACCAGATCTTAAACAATGTTTTCCATCTGACCTCTAACTCTAAAGAAAACTGCACCTTTTGTTTTTAGATTTTTTAATTTCAGCTTCTTAAGCACTCTGCTCAGTAGGATGTGTGATGTAGAAATAGCTTGTACAGCTTCTAGCACATCAGTGTTATATGCTGTGTTTGAGGGGCCATCTTTATTTAATGACAAAATAGGGGTTCAAGCTGCTGCTGCACTCACATTTACCATGCCCATTGGCACCCTGCTACAACAGCAGTGTGCTGGTTGATCTGTATCATGATACTGGAAATCTGGGGGTGATTTCTGTGCTTTTATTGCTTTCTTTGTGCTTCCCAAGATCTTGGGAAGTTTATGTTTTATTGATGATCTTTTTTTTTTTTTTGCTTTTCTGCTTGTGGAAGAAAGCTCACTAACCTAGCAGGGAGTGATCTGCAGACTCAAAAGCAGAACTTAAAAGTTGATTATTCTCCTTGCAAACCTTGTGATTCTTAAGTAAATCTTTTCCTTTCAGGGGGAACTCATGAGGCTGCGATCTGACACCACCACAGGTGAATTTTGCTTTCAGTGAAGAAGACAGAAGGCATAAATCGAGTACCTGCAAAGGGGTGATCTACTCCCAGCTCTCCCAGACATGCTGCCAAGGAGAGGGATGGGATAATTCTCAGTTCTGACTCATTATGGACTTGATGGTATCTCCCTTGTAAGCTACTAAGCCCATTTTGTTCAGTTTGCAACACATCAATTTTATGGCTGAGGTTGAAGTATTTACTCGTCCTTGGGGCTTGCAGTTGTTGAGATACAGGATGGAAAAACTTGCATGTAAAATGTGGCTGAACTCTGCTATCCATTCAACGGAGAGTCAATAGTTCAGGAGTTAATTCATGAGAAGAAGGGAGTAAAAACACACTAAGGTCAGGATCTCATGACCCACAGTCTGTCTATAACTCTATCTGAAAGACCTTGTAATAGATAGGTATGTGGCTTGGAAAATGCATGATATTGTGGTTAAGCGAGGCATTTCACAAGTTCTGTAACATCACACTACTGGCAAACTTTCTTGAATGGATATCATATTCAGATCAGAGCTCTCTGTGGGATGGAAAACGTTAGGGTGATGAAGGTTTTAAATCTCATGACACACCAATTGATATGCCAAAACAATATTTACAAGCTGGTGAGCGTCCTATAAACTCCCTCCAAATATTTTTCTCCTCAGGCACCACTGATTTACACCAGAGCTCTGGTCCTCTCCATGCCATCTCCCAGCAGCCAGAAAATGCCAAGCCCAGGTAGCCTCTCCCCGCTACCCACTTGCTGTTCCTCCTCGCAGCACCATGAGACTTGTGTAGTGTCAGCACTGACAGCCAATCTCCTGGCTTTCCGTCAGTTCATTGCTGATGTGGTGCAGATAAGACTCAGGTTTCCAGCTCTTCAAGTCTCAGGGTGTGGGAGGCTCAACTTGAAGAATGATTTCAAGGCATCTTCCTTTCTGCTTGGCCTCTAAAATATCAAACTGCCCAGCCCCAGAAGAAAGGCTGCAGAAAACCACCACCTCTCCAGTGAGACATGGATCTGGTGAGGCATGAGAGCAACACTAAGCTCACCAGGGCTCATGGGCTGCGTGCTCTCCATCTGTCCAGTTGATTCTGGTGACCACAGCTCAGGATCCCATGCACTGACCTTGCTCTGGAAGGGGCTTGACATGGTCTAGGAGCTGGAGCATCTTTGCAGGCTTGCAGCTTTGCAGTCTGGACACGAGTTTGATCTCTAAAGGTTGCGATGATGGTGTCCAAGGGGTTGAGGCGTGGTTGCACTTGGCCAAATGTTCTCTGCTATCTCCACTGAAATCATTCTCCTAAACTGGGAGATTACCCAGCTTGAAAAAAGAAAGGGAGGGGAAGAGAGATGGGATTTCCTAAATCTGGACAAGGTCCCTGAAGAAGACGCACACGGGCTGTTGTGGCAGGGAGCAAGGAGGACAGGAAGGAAGGCTGCTCTCAGCCACCACTGCCTCCAGCACTTATCCCATGATTTCTGAGGCTGCTGCCAGCTTCTTGTGGGAACTCGGGTAAATTCACTGACGTTCTGTTCCTCATCTGCAAAACGAGACTCTTTATACTTCCCTTCAGACCTGTCCTTTTTGTTTCCAGCGTGGGACGGTTGTGATGGAGCATGTCTCTTGTTGTGTGCAAGTGCAGAGTTTCGAGCGCTGCAAGCCTTGTTTAGGACCAAAAGCTGTTTCTGGAATATTAATTCAGAAGCATATTTGCACCCCAACCCAGAAAGTAGCCTTGGCCCATGGAGGACCCTCTCCTTTTTCACTTTCAGGTTTTTCTTGCAGCAATTTGAAAAAACAAGGGGCAGGAGGAGGGAGGGAGAAAGCATTAATGGAACAAATGCTCCAAACACAGTTCCAAAAACATTTCCATCTTCCGGCAGAATAGCAGCTGCGGCATGTCCAACGCTGTGTTCGGCGTAATGGTCACCAGCTGTGAGGAACCGTGCTTTTATTGACCAGAGCATTTCCTCGGGGCTGCAATAGATACCAAACACCTCCAGCTCCAAGTTTCGCAGGTGCCTGGACCTGGCTGTGCCTTCAACCGAGGGCTTTGCCAAGGAACTCCGGAGGCTGAATTTCCCCCACGCCGACCTTCTCCCCACTCTGCCCTCCAGCCTCTGAAAAGCAGCAATCCTGCTCAGGATGGGAGAATCAGTGTTCAGCTCTCCTTGCCCAACGTTCCTTAAAGCCCAACATACACCAGTCCTAACGGCACGGTAACTAAGAGACATTTAAAGAGGTAATGCCAGAGATAAATCATGTAGCAAGAATAATTAAAAAATAATAAAAACTAAGACTTTTATTTCAGGAAGATCTTTTGAGGAGGGGGGCTGGATATAATATTTTTGAGTGCTCTATTATAAGCTCTGAGTTATAAATAAATCCATATTTTAACATCTGGGATTCATAACATCTTGCTGACAGTCAAATCTCATAAAAGATGTGGTGAGTTCTACAGATGTGGGAAACCTCATTCAATGAGCTACATAACAAAGGAAATCTAGTTCTTTTTCATTATTTATTGTTAACTCCGTCTCTCTCTGGTGACCGGTAAAAGTGGTTGGTTACAGTGAGCCTGGCTCCAGAGGGGGAGCAGAGCTGCAGGGTCACTCATGCTTAAATGCACCCTTGCTTAGATACTCACAGCAGCATCATTGTCTTAAAACAGGGGTGAAATGAGTACTCTGTACATATTGAGCCGCCTGCAGAGCATAGGATTTTGATCCCTCCTTGATGTTGAAGGCTGGATGCTCAAGCAATAACAAGCAGTCCCTGCTGAGGAAAGCTTAAAAATAGTGTGAGAAGGGAAGGAAAGCACTGCTCGGGGCATCAAGAAGACACTAGGCTAAGGGATGTGCCCAAGATTTGCATGTCCCTTCAATCCCAGCACAGCACTTTAGCAAGGTGAAACAGAGGAAAGGAAGGAAAAAGAAAGGGCAGGATGCCCTGTCTCACAACCCTCATGAGCCTTCATGACTTCTCCAGTGGGGAGGTAACTAGACAAGGCTATAGCCCCTACTGACGTTATACAATTAGCTGGCTTATTTTCCCAAAGAAAGGAGGGGAAAGTATTGAAGCATTTTCTAGCAAAACTTAATAAGAGCAACCGTATTACCACAAACTAGACCCAACACTTGTCCTGTCACAGGCGTTACAGCAAACTGGAATCTCCTTTCTACTGGGTAAACCCAAGGAAAGTAAACAGATTATTATGGTTGCATTTAATTTGGGCTTATACAACATCGGAGCACTGAAGCCTGTGTTTAATGTGTTTGTGGTGCTTGGGATTTTTTTTTCCCTTCCCCGAATAGCTCACCATTGATTTTCCTCTTAACAAGTGCTCTTGTTCTGACAGTTCGTCTCACTCTCCGTGTTCAGACTAAGAGGTTGTAATCTTCCTGCCGGTGATATCTGAATCCCCTAGCTTTGGGCATGGTTATTTTTTCACTAAAGGAGGATTATGACCTATTAATCAATAAAGATGAAGTGGGCTAGTAGTGCCGTGACAAAGACGTGGTTATTTCACACAGCCCTGGAGAAACAGGCAGGTGCGACCAGCATGAAAGAAAACAGCATCTCAACAGTGTTGTCCTCAGCCACAGGCTTTCTGTGCCTGACAGAATCAGGTGGAGAAAAAAAAAGTCATGCAAAGAGCTGCTGTCAACCCTTGAATGATCAGTCTGCTGTTTCGTCAGGACGCACACAGTGTGGACGCTGAGCGACGCACGAGAGGAGACCAAAATGCTCCTCTGGACCTCACGGCACCAAATCTCAAAGCGCTTTATGGAGGAGGACAGAATTGTCTGTATTTAACAAAGGAGGAAACTGAGGCACACAAAGGCAGCGGGATTTACTTTTGAACCTGCAGGAAGTGGGAGCCAGGGCTGGATAACAGAAAATAGGCTTCACGAGTTTAGTGAGTCCAGCCCAGCTGGCTGCCTTGCATGACTTACACTAAGAGGCTGGCAGGACTCTTGAGTTGAGCTAAAGCACTGGAACTATGAATTTCCAAGCTTTCACATATTTGGATAGCCTATAAATATAATTTTAAGCTCCTAATCCCTCCATGTCAAACAGTGTAATTTTTTTATTATTTTATTCTTTTTTGGTTTCGTCCTTTCTTCTTTTTGGTTTTGCTAAAGCAGCCTCAGCTCTGACATCATCTGAGAATTTCGATTAACAAAATGTTTTGAATCATTTGTGCTGGTTCTGGTGACTCTGCCAATGGAAATATCCCCTGCAGCAAGTGCGATTTTAAACGTTGAATGTACTTTTTTTTTTCCCCTCCTATAGTTACATTCAGAGCAAATCCCTTCCCTTGACTCCTGGCCAGATGTCCCAGAAGGAAGGGTCGGTCTGCGATGCCAGGATAACATGGCTTGCACAACCATGAAGAGCCCATCTGGAGACAGAGCTGCTTCCTCTCATGTCCCTTCAGCCCCCCCCCGGGTGGGTAGGAGGAAGAGGAGGAGGATGGGCTGAGGGAACATTTGTTACATGCATGGGGCTTTGAACATGGTGTGGTGGCTGCATCATCAAAGCGATGGTGAACCTCACTAACTGCTAAAGGGAGAGGACACTGCTGGCAATGAAAGCTGTGACCAAACCATACTCTATATGTGCTAATATTTTATTTTTTTTACTATATGATAGTGTTCCACCTCCTGCTACCTTGCGCTGCTCCAGAGACTGATGTCCTTGTATCAGGTTCTCATTCACCCTCATTATAATCACAGATCGCAGAATCATGGCATTGTCAGAGTTGGAAGGGACATCTAGAGATCATCTAGCCCAACTCTCCTGCTAAAGCAGGATTGCCCAGAGCACATCACTCAGGACTGCATCAAGGTGGGTCTTGAAAATCTCCAGAGAAGGGGACTCCATGACCTCCCTGGGCAGCCTGTTCCAGGGCTCTGTCACCATCACCATAAGTTTTTTCACATATTTGAGTGGAACCTCCTATGTTCAAGCTTCTGCCCATTGCCTCCTGTCCTGTCACTGAAAACCACTGAAAAGAGTCTGGCTCCATCATCCTTCAACCCATCCTCTAGATACTTGTAAACATCCTGCATCTGGGGAGGAATAATGTTAGGTACCAATACAGGTTAGGCGTGGACCTGCTGGAGACAAGCTCCGAGGAAAAGGATCTGGGGGTCCTGGTCGACAGCAAAATGACAATGAGCAAGCAGTGT
>BJBW01013983.1:0-38143 GCA_004320125.1 Scolopax mira | reverse complement strand
GAGTACAGGGGGATGATCACCTCTTGGGTCCTACTCACCCCACTGTTCTTGATACAGGCCAGGATGCTGTTGGCCTTCTTGGCCACCTGGGCCCACTGCTGGCTCATGTTCGGGCAACAGAAGTGGCTAGGAAACAAGTTGTCAGAAGGATGGGTAATTGTCCTGTCTTGACTCTTTTGTGTGTGTAAGGGCAAGTGAATTTTCCAACTTCCAGTAAGAAGGGGACAATATATTTAAATTTATGTAAATTAGGAAATGAGGGGCTGTGCAATAGGGGTGTAGGTGTTTTACTCTGCCAGTCAGAAGAAAAGATGAGGTGCGTGTCACTCCTGTGAAGTACTGAATTTTAGCAAAGTGGTGGGCAGGCAAGGAAACTGTGGTTGTACACACCCAAACCTGGAGATTTACCCTGGTCCCATTGTGTCCTGAACAACTTGGTTGGGACTTAATCAGCATGGTCTTCCTGCTACCGCTGTTTTCTTTTCATGCAGCCACAGAGATCTGCTACATGCCTGGACCTAGCCCTGAGATGGAGTCTGGACATAGCCATGATGCCAGTACTGATCTGAGAGACTGTAAAGTCTCCTGGGTCCTCATTTATGAGGATGTATCTGGACTGTAATTTTTTTCCTATTACCGTCACACACCGCAGTGCTACCTCTGAAACCATGGAAGGCCGCATGCAGCCGTACTTTGACTTGCAAACCCAGTATGCCACTGGGAACCTGTGCTGTTCTCCACATAATATTCTGGTGCTAGGGCCTAGAGACTAGCTTAGAACAAAGTCGTCCCTCAGGATAAAAACGTCTCCTGGTTTTAAAGGGCGAGAATCTTGTAGATAAAACCCAGCGGGAGATCAGGATGGGGGCTGTTGTGATAAGGAGAAATAGCCAGATCTGATTATCATCTGATCTGCAATACTGTGGTACCACCACCTGAGTGAAATTACTCCCCTCTCACAGCAATGGGAAAAAAGAAACAAGCTCTTCAGTCCTGGTAGAGCTGTGCCTACAAGGGTTGCATGAATTATTCATGTTGTACTCTCATCCATGTTAGGAGCATATAGATTTAATGTTAATTAAAAAGGGAAGGATTAATAGTGTCTGAGAGATGCCATTTCACAGGTTCATGGTAGCATCCACAACATGGATGCTGTGGGATTTAATGAGCTCAGCGTCTAGGTTGGGCAGCTGACATTTTGACTTGATATTGAATTTCAGATCTCAAGATCCTTATCAGATGAAACTATACAACCAGGAACAATTATATAAACACCATCCACATAATTTTTAAACAAAAATTTATTGTTATGAGTGACAAACTCAAAAGCTTGTTGCTGATTAGCCTTGCTTTCAAAAGCAGATAACATTCATTGGGAATTAGTGTGAGATTCTGGGAAATCAGGAGGTAATTTAGGTAGTCGTAAAAGGGCAGGCTGGGGAGAAGGAAGTGTGATACTTTGACCAAATGGGAACATCTATCACCAGACAGTTACGATAAATTTAAAACCAGTTTTATGAGCAACAGCAGGTGATTCAGACAAAAATAATTATGCAGAACCTTGAGAGGATGCAAGTTTTTTGTATTACAAAAGAAAGAAAATCGTGGGGTTTTTTCCTTATACTTTGTGTTTCGAACAAATGTTACTGTAATTATATCTGAAAAAAAAAAAGGTTGGAAAAGGACACCAACATTGCAAAGCCAAGCTGTCAGGACATGACACAATTAAGATTTTCCATGCTGTGTTAATTTGTCCCACTTGTCTGTATGCCTTCTAATCAAGTCTTTAGTTGCACAATCACACACAGTGTTCATAACATGTCTCCTCTGCACTGAATGAAAAGAACATTTGGGAGAATCGTTAGGCCTTAGTTACTTATAATAGAGCAAGACCGCTGGTTTCCTGTAATAGAAGTTATTCAGTAATCCTCCAGATTTTACTTTTCCCTTCACTTACAAAAGACTGAAAAGTTTGGATTTCCACATTCAGTCTAGGCAACTTGCAAAAGGTGACATACAGAAAACTCTCCATTTTGAACATTAATCAGTAATGGAAAAAATATATAATTGCATATTATTAATATAATTAGAAGGGGCCTGAAGTAGACTGATCCTTTTTTCTACAATAAGCAATATGCTACATTAGAACCAATACTTATCACCCCACAAAAGAGCTGCAAAAGAAAATTCAGATTAAGTTTAAGACTTTGGGGTACTTTTGGCAGATTATACAGCATATAATTACTTCCAGAAAGTGTAGAGTGTTGGACTGAAGGTCACTTAGTTTGCACAGTGTGTTTTTTTCTCACTCCTGTTGTGTGAGCAATCAATGCTGATAAGCTTATTTCACAAGAAAGGTGAACGGGATGTAAGTCTCCAAATTTAATTCATAATCTCAGCACTGTGTGATGAGAGCTGGGGAACCACATATGTTCCAATCTTGAGGTAAAGCAGCACAAACTGCAGCTCACACTCCCAGGGCACCTCTTTGCAGAGCTGTCCTCCATCCCATTTCTAAAGCCCAGCCAGGAGCAATAGCAAGAAAGCTATCTGAGTTTGTGTTCCAATTTCTGTGTGAACTTCCTATATTTACAGTTCAGTAGCGATAGCAGTTCCCTGTAAGGTGAGAACCACAGAGCCTGATGTCTTATGTTGCCTGTGGTACCAACAAAATTCTGTACTAGAATCGTAGCATGGCTTGGGTTGGAAAGGACCTTAAAGATCATCTTGTTCCAACCTCCCTGCCATGGGCAGGAACACCAAAGATGCTCTGGGTTAATTCTTAGTGAATGAATGCTCTTAATCATGCATACCAAAAACCACTTTTAACAGATAACTTTATATATCAAGTGGCCTCAAGTTGCACCAGGGAAATTTCAGGGGAAGTTCATTAGGAAAAATATTTACACTGAAAGGGTTATTAAGCACTGGAATGGGCTGCCCAGGGAAGTGGTTGAGGCAACATCCCTGGAGGTATTCAAGAGACGTGTTGACATAGAGCTTAGTGACATGGTTTGGTGATGGTTTTTTATCACAGTTAGGTTGATGATTGGACTAAATGGTCTTAAAGGTCCCTTCAAACCTGACAATTCTATAATTCTATGAAGACCTGTTGAACTTCCTTAGGAAAATCAGTAGTTTAGAAGAATGTATTGAAATGATCACAGTAACTTGATCAATTGAATAATGTTCAGGTTTTTGTAGAAAGTCTATGTATGGAAAACAGTCATGGAGAAGTTAAATGATTTAAGAGAAGATACATGGAATTTTGTACATGTCTGTATGTTGGTGGCAGGTGAAAACATTCCTTTCAAATTGAAGAGACCTTTCCTACAATGGTGGCATTCCCTGACATTTCTACAGATTTTTCACATTGCAGCTCTTGGTATGAGTATGGAGATGTTGAGGTTCCTCTGTGGAGTAGATTTCCCCTGGTGCAGCTCAGAAAAGGATTCACCTCCATATCCCTTCTATGTTCACTGTCATTGCCTAAACACAGTCCGTATGCATATTCCGCAACCAATACTGGAAAACCTGGCTTGGAAAGTCACACTGTTACCCAACTGAAATATTATAGCATGTTTGTGTTTATTTTCAAGCAAAGCTTATATATGAAATCTTTTAATAATCTCATACATAAATAAAATGCCATGATGTTTTTGTTGTTCACCACTATGTACGTTTCTTGACTCTTAGGATATGTTGATATTGGGCTGATTCCGAAAGGTGCAAGGGGAATCAAAGTCATGGAAGTTGCAGAAGCAGGAAATTTTCTTGCTGTGCGAAGCAAAGACCCAGAAAAATATTACCTGAATGGAGGCTTTATCATCCAGTGGAATGGTGAATATAAAGTGGCTGGTACAGTATTTCAGTATGACAGAACAGGGGATCTAGAAAATCTGACTGCTCCAGGACCCACCAATGAATCAATATGGATTCAGGTAAATAAGAGATCATTAGCAGAACCTGCTGAGTTTGAATGGCAGCAGAATGTGCTGGGGCTTTGAAACTGAGGCTGGAAAAATACGTATATTTGTATAAAAACCACTCTATTAGCATACTGTCTTGCAAAAGAATCAGTTGAGCGATTTTGGAGAGCAATAAACACCTTCCATGTTTATTGTTGTTCATTCTGCCTAGAAATAGATATTCAGTGTCTGGTGATTATTAAAGGCTGGTATAATCCAGTGCTGCCACTAGAACAGAGATCCTGCCACCTGTAGCTGGTCAGTCCTTTGCCCAAACCTCCCTTTCTCTTGTGCCAGCTTAGATCAACATGTGGCTGTGATGTGAATCAGAGACAGATGAAAAATAACTGTTTATCACAAAAAGGGATCTGATGTCAGGCTGTGAAAAAACAGTGAGAGCTGGGGAAGGCTGACAGCAGTGACAGCTCTCACTGAGCAAGAAAATACAGCCATAGATAGATGGATTAGTAGCTCTGATAAGTGAAATGCATCCATTTAGCATCCACTGAGGTGGCTCCCCTTTGCTTCTTTTATGTTGCTTTATAGATTCTGACTTAACCAGCTTCTGATAATTCTGCAGAAGTAGTTTTAAGTTGCTTCTTTTTTCTCTGAGTGTATGTTTCCTGACTTTTTTGCCTGTGTATCCACCATGCAATTAAAAGGGGGATGAGGGGTGTGATGTGAGCCACTTTCACAATTTAAATGTCAGATGGAAAGGCACATATAGGTGCTTAGTGTTCACTGTCACTAACAAGGTCAGGGAAACAATTAGGAGAAAGAATAGAAGTTCATTGATGAAGTCTTTTATCCCTTGATGATGTTTTTGTTTTCTCCCTCTCATCAGCAAACCGTTAAATTTCTTGAGTGACTCTTCTCAATTGGAATTTTCTTTCTTAATCCAGAAACATTTCTTAATACCAGAAAGAGTATTAAAGCAGTGTCTGAATATGGTCTGTAATTTTCTGATCTACCAGTTGCTTTGTAACAGCTATTTCAGAAGGGTAGGGAAATTATAATTGATAATGGTGATAAACAGTGGCTCTTAATCAGCAGCACATTTGGCAGTGCCTTGGATGGACTTTGCATTTTCTTTTCTTACAGTCAATAGGATACAATGATGCTGACCCACTTAGTCCCACCTGTGCTCGCAAAAGTGCATAGCAAACAGCTGTGTCCAGCTGTGGAAAGATACACGTATGCCACTGTCAACACACAAATGGAAGTTTTGCCAGTCTGCTTTTCTGAACTGGTAGTAGGCTCCAAAATGGGCTGCTTTAAACCTTGCTGATTCTTCTGTCTTCATGCTTTGAAAACTTTAGGCCAGTAGATTATTAAAAACATTAGTAACTAAATAAACCACACTCTTTTTTCCAGCTACTTTTTCAAGAAACTAACCCTGGAATCAAGTATGAATATACTGTACGTAAAGAAGAAAGTCATGAGAATGAGATTGGAGAGCCAGAGTATTTTTGGCAGTATGGAGACTGGACTGCCTGCAGTGTTACATGTGGAAAAGGTAATTCCCCACTTTCTTTTTCTATTACTGTTCTTCTGCACTACTGGCAAATCTCATCCTTCAGTCATCCTGATAGTGTTCTCAAAGAGGTAAGGCTCATTAATCTGCGTTTGGCGGGAAATCAAATCACGTGGTTACAATTTTATAGTTTGGCTTTAAATAAAATTCTATTAAATCATTTGACGCAAATAGGTTTCTCTAACACTTGCCCTGAAATTCTCAACCTCTGTGAACCAAATGAAAAACTACAGTTTTCTCTTCTTCATAATTTGTTGTCAATATTGTTCACAATTACCCTGCTTCCCAGCTATACTCATAAAAGACCTACTCTTGCCTTGATAAGCAGCAATGCTTGTTGTGCATCTCTCAATAGTTACTTTATTTAAATCACTCTTGAGAACTTAGAGGTCTTGGCCACTCTCAGTACAATGTCTTGGGAACAGCTACAGTTATATTGTAGTCCTGTGCAGCATGTTAAACTGGACAAGCAGAATGACAACCATGAAGTAGGATCTAAGAGCAGGTCTAGAAGTTTGTGTTTGGTAACATGCAGAAAATGCTAGTGGGAAAATTTTCTTTGAAATAGTTAACAGATCAATGGGATTGAGTTAATGCTTGCCGTAAACCAACGGTAATGATAAGAAGACTGAAAGCTTCTTTACAGAAGTAAAGGCTTTTATCCTTTGTGGGAATAATTTTTAAAATATGAGGAAAATTTTGTGTGTGAAAGGAAGTCTGCACAGGGGGAAAGAGATTGCAGCTTTCCATCTGCTTAGTTGCTGAGTTTCACTGGATAGACGTAGTTCTGGAAGTAGGACGGGAACCTTGCATTTTGACTTTTTGTGTGAAAACTATACAGAACAGCAGTAGAAGATCAATGTTACAGCCACTGAACAAACAGCATGATCTAAGCCTTTTCTTTTCCTAATGCTAGGGTATTTTTGGTGTTTTTTGAAAATTACTGCTTTCTTTAACTACTTTCCAGAAGAAAAGGAAAAGACAATTAAATATTACAAAGCAGTGATGATTACAGGGGTAACAATGTTTTGATCTTTCCTGTCAGGGAAGATAGTAGAAAGAACTTTTAGATACTAGAAAGAAATTCTTTCCTGTGAGGGTGGTNNCCAGGGAAGTCGTGGATGCCCCATCCCTGGAGGTGTTCGAGGCCAGGCTGGATGGAGCTTTGAGCAACCTGGTCTGGTGGGAGGTGCCCCTGCCCATGGCAGGGGGTTGGAACTAGATGATCTTTAAGGTCGCTTCCAATCCAAACCATTCTATGATTCTATCCTAAAATAATGCATTTTCAGTGGTTTGAACAAAAGGAGTTGTATGACCTTAATTTTAGAAGATTGAGAGAATAATTTTGGAATAGTGTAAATTACCCCATTCAAAAAACATTTCTATATTAGAAAAAAAATCCAAACTTATATGGCCATATTATGGAGATGATTGTACATCCATATATATAAGGTTGTGCAAATATTTGGGGGGGTTGAGGTTTTCTTTTTTTCTGGGCAGAGTCTCCTAGCACAAAACACCATGTGCTTTCTGGATAGCAAGTCCCAAAATATTTTCTTTAAATATTACCCCAAACAAGTTTTAAATTAATTGCATGCTATATGCTTTAGTTCTAATACCTGGTTCTGAATAGTATTTAATATAACAGTTGGCAACATAACAAAAGGTGGGGGGATAGGGTGGGTGGGTAGGGAGGAGAGGGAAAGGGGGAGGGGAGTGTTATTAGACTATTTATTTTGTTGTTTTGTGGTTTTTTTTACATCAGCTGCACCTTTCCCAGATCTGTTCCTCAGTAAGTAAATTATAACCTTATGTACAGCATTCTAGCTAGAGAACTGTGTGACTTCACTTTGATTTCTAGCTGCCGCATGGATTACTTAAATAGAGGACTGCAGGCTATGAGGTTTTTTCAGTTTTTATTTAATAAATGGCTTTCCCTATTTACTGTCTTTGGGCTCTTAATAAATATTTTTTGAGCTCATTGGGTTTTTCTTTGTGTAAGTATAAATTACGTTCAGGCACTGTGGATTTACTGAAATGAGTTTGCAGGTGAAGCAAGAGGTGCATCATAGTTCAAAAACAGCACAGAAACCTTCCCAGTTCCCTGAATTCTTTCCTGGATGGGAGAAAAGAAATTAATAGACCCTCTGCTCTCCTTCCTCTAAGATATATACATTTATAAAAATACTGAACAAGGCTAAAGGAGGATATAATCTGCCAAGTCTATGGTATCGGGGTGTTGAGATATATATATATACACCCTTAAATCAGGGTATTGTCATTTACTCTCTACTGAGAAAAAAAGGGAAATCCTGCCTGAGAGCTTCAATGCATCACTTGAACCAGGAGAGTTCTGATATTACAGTTGTCTGCAGTTTTTTGCAGGTACCAGGTGCTTAATCTCATTGTGATCTGGGCTGCCTGCATGTGGACCACTTACGCTGCTGTCACACGAGCCTGGCACTGAATCTGAGCTAGCTGGCCCTCCTAAGTACCCCAGTACTATATGCTGTAATGACAGGAAGATCAGTCCAGAAACATATCAGCAAAAATACCTGGAGCTTTGCTGCATAGAAAAAAAAGAGGCATAACAGCAGGGAAAAGGTGTATTTGGAGAATGTTAGCTCTCCATCATTATGGAAACTATAAAATCTTGCTACATTTAGTAGGGGATATGGGAATGATAGTGATTGTTGACCCAGAACCAGAAAGTCTCACATGTATAAGGGTTATTGTGGTTTGATTAGCCTGAGGTCACTTCAGGGCCAGGAGGCAGAATAAAAGCAGAACTGAATGTTCCCAATGTTGCTGGATTAAGCGACATCCTTCTGAGGTTTTCACAGAACTTCATTCTGGCTTTGAATGATGAGATTGATTTTATCTGTATGTGCACTCTGGTTAGATTCAGAATTTCTTGCTGTTGGCAGCAACAGACCTGTTGTGCCCAATCTCAGGCATTTGAAGAGTTTTGAAATGTTTGTAAGATAAAGTGCATTAAAGTAGGCAAGATTCTCTTCTGCTCTCGGTGTACTGCATGGCAAGTCTTACTGAAGACAAGCCTACAGTGGGGATCAAGGAGATAAGAAAAGTTGCATTTATTTAGACTAAAATAGCCTTCAAGGAATTTTGCGGTTATCAATCGGTAAACAAATAAACCAATGTTTTTTCAGGGTAAAAGGTGGCACTGAGAAAGGTGAGCTATTGAACTAACTTTGATGGCCACAGCCTGTGGCAGAAATTGATCCTTACCTACAGTTTTCCTCTCTTGGCAAACCTGGACCTACGTAAAGATTCAGCAGAGGGCTTCTCATCCTAACTGGTCAATACAGTAACAGTAAATCCAAGGCCACTTTGGGCTCTTGTAGCCAGAGAGATCACAACAATGCAAACAAATACTTTCTGGAGCCACGAGAGTGAAGCTGATTTGGGGAGTGACAAACGGGGCTCCAGGCAGGGCAGTGGGCTAAGGTGGGAAAGCCTGATCACTTCTAAGAGAAAAGGTTTTAACCCAATGACACAGATCCTTATCCACGGGAAATATACCTGGAAAAAATCCCAGTGATGAATAATGTCCTTGTAGAGTGAAGCTGTCCCTTCACGAATTTAACCAGGGCAACTCCCTAAAGATATTTTTTTAAAGATTCATGGCCTTAAGGAAGAACCATGCTGTGCCCTGACCGGTATCCTTCCTCAACTTCATTACCACTGAGAAAGAGAAGATGCAAATGTGCTTATGGTTTTCTTCATTTCTTTCATGTGCTCCTTTCTTTTGTAGTCTCAAAGAGTGCATTTGGCCAGTCTACAATGACACTATTTTACAGGGAAAAATAGTCTGAAAAATCATGGAATTGTAGAATCGTTTAGGCTAGAAAAGACCTTTAGGGCGATCAAGTCCAACTGTTAACCTAGCAGTGCCAAGTCCACCACTAAACCCTGTCCATAAGCACCACGTCTACAAGTTTTTTCAATACTTTCAGGATATTTACTGTAGCAAACACACATAATAATGCGTGCAAGGAAGAGAACACATTGCAATACCTGATAGCCATTTGCAATTGTTATGTGCCCTCTAAATCCTCCACAACTTTTTTCAGGTCTACTTTGCAAAATTGCCTCCAGGTGTTGCCAAACTGAAATGCAGTACTGCAAACTTGCAGCACTGCAAAGGAAACAAAGGTCACTGTATTTTCCTTTGCAATTATGTGTCTAAGTTTTATAATACCAAGACTGTAAAGGTTGTGTGCATAACTTATGCATACACCAAATATAACTTATTGAATGAATAATACCAAATTAAACTCTTTGCAGAGTTATCTGATTTGATGCACAAATGTGGCAACTACATGTTCAAATTAGATTTACAATTAAATATGCTCTTTTGCATCCACATTTTTTGTATTTGCTTCTGGTCCTTCATTTCTGTTGTTCTCAGCTTTAATTTTACACCACACTGAGGGCCATCTAACAGATTTAAAAAACCTTCCAAACCCAAATGATCTTTTTTTTTTTGAAGTGAGAAAGAGAAGGTCTTGAAAGAGAAGACCTGAGTGGGTCAACCTCCCACCTGAAAAGTCCTGCATTAGGGATGACACAGAGAGGTAGAAGCAATCTCTGAGCAGCTTTAGTGAAATCAAGACCATTCTTTCGTCTGATTGTTCTCATCCTTGGTTTTTCTTTTTTTCCACAAATATTTGTAGGGTTTTGGGTTTTTTTCACAGAGCTGAGATGGTACACTCCTGTGTAAAGAAACATGGTTGTGGGAGGTGCCACTTCAGCTAACTTTGTATTTTACTTGGAGATGATTCTTACAGGGAGTGAGATGGTGAAGTGATGGTAGTGATACCTAAAGTGCAGTGAGTGCTGAGGTGAGCAGAAAGGAATGGGATGCTCCCAATACAAAGGAAAAAGCAAGATCTTGCTGTGGGATTATGACCAGAGACAACGTAACGATGAGTACAGCCAGCATGTTTGTGCATACAAAGCAGTTGTCAGTGTGGAGTAGTTAACATTGAGGACAGAAGTAAAGGAGGTGAAGGAAGGAAAACAACTACCCTCTCAGAATCATATAAAAATAGTGTATAGATTTCCAATTCTACTGAGTTTTAAAGTATACTTAGAATTTTTAATCTTTGATTTATATATGGATATTGCACATTTAAGTTATGTAACTGTGTATATGCTTGGTAGGGCAGGGTCAGTGTGGAGTGACTAGCTTTCTACTTTTGCAGTGTTTTCTAGTTCAACTTGCTCAAGCTGAAAAAAACAACTAATTCATTATGTCATTATATATACACATATATATGCATTGATATATGCATATAGCATTCCTTCCTACTTTGGAGCTGAACTATACGCAGTCATGATGAAAAGACTGTGCATTTATGGCTTTTTTAAATACATGCATCCATCCATCCCAGAATTTTCCAGATTTTTATACAGTAGGAGTGCACATAACTTCCATAATAAAACTTGTTTGTGTGAATAAATTAGATTTTTGATGCCAGTGATCAGCATATCTTATGAGAATGTACAGCCTCAAAACAAAACTTTTGCAAAGGTTCGTAGTCACTTTGAAGTGAATTACAGCAGCTGAAATGACACTAGAAAATTTGTCAAAGCAAAAGAGTTCTCTTATTTGCATTTGTAACAGCAACATATCATCGTTTTGAAAGGGACAGAAATATATTTCTGTGTACTGCTTTGTTTACAACTACTGGGAAGATTGCTAACTCTTCCAGTTAAATTTTGTATAGCGTCAGACAGAGCACTGCTTGCTGGGGGTCCTGCAGTGAAACAAAGAGCTTTCTGCTGCTCGAAGTCCCCCAGGGACAGGGGAGAGCCACATCCAGCTGCGCTGCAAAATCCTACGGCTCCTTCCACATCTTGTCCCCTGGACCTTAAATGGCTCCAGGGGAGCATGGGGCTACAGTCCGTTAATCTTGCCTTCCAAGTGAATTGAATCCTTGTTCTAACAAGTCAGCCTTCATGTGTGACTGGAGGAGAGTCAGTCGTCACATCCTGTGCTGTTGTCAGTAATTGTCTTACATGTCTCAGTCGCAAGTCTGAAAGTACCCTAAAAGCTATAGTGTTTCCTCGGAGCATCCCAGACTTAAGGTGCCTTAAGGTGCTAGAAAAATGAGATACAAGTTTCCATTTGCTTCTATTTAATGACCCAAATATGCCTTGAAAGTTTTTAATTTCCTTGTGTTGTGGAGGCCTTTTCCAGTAATAGCAGACTGCGGCCTCCCCATCACCCATGCAGTCCGTGCTTAGTTCTCCCACCAAAAGTTATGTCTGTTGCTATGTTTGGATTTCCTAGTATTAGAGTTTGAATTGTGTTTTCTGTATTTATTTTTATAAGCAGATTGTTATATTTTGGAAAGGAAAAAGAATTTGAATGCTGTGAAATTACTGAAAGCAAGATAACATATTTCAGGAAATATGTTTAATTGTCGTATATGGGGACATTGCTGTATAGAGGAACATAAGTATGTGTTGTATGGAACAATATTTTCATATTTCACAAGTAGTATTATCTATGGATTATTGTTCTTATCTTTCAGATAGTTTCCCTCACTAGTTATTATGAGTGTGAGGCAAGAAAAAGCTTGATTTCTAAATATTTTGCAAAATAGCCTAACAATTATCCCTGACACCATAGTAACAGGGATACTATGGTATACAGTGCTCTTAGGCCTTTGCTTCCCAGGAATCTGAAAATCTCAGAGGTACAGTGACCTAATGTCTGCATATTAATTGCTGTGAATTAATAACAGCACAGTTAATTTAACAAAAGTTAATAAAAAAGGTTTCTTCAGTCTTGGGATTTGTTTAGGCCTAATGCAACTATTTTAATACATCTATATCAGTCTAGCTACAATCTTTCAAACTGAAATATTGCGGTACTTTTTTCACACTGTGTTTACAGCCCAGGACCTACCTCAATTTATTGCTTAACTGTGTGGAAGGCAGGCCCCTGGAAACAGGCTTTCTTTAGATTCACAGCACGGTAACACAGTATTTTGGTTCATGTTTCTTTCTGTTAAATGCATGGGAGTTTTTGTAAGTGTAACTGTTGTGAAAGAACTCAAATTTTATCTATGGGATCTCTCTGTGTCTCTCATCATTACTATGTTTTGCCTCATGATGAGTGCTGTGTATTAGTTACTAGTTACAAAATACATAATATTTTCTCTCTCATATTATGACATCACCGTTTTCTGTCAAGATTTGTACCAAAACTTCTTAAAGGTGGAATTCATCATTGAGAGTCACAGGGTTATAGTTTGCTGATACAGTCTAGTTTGTGTTCTGCTTAAACAGTTTTCCCAGAAGTACAAAGAACAGATCAGCAAAAATACCCTTGCTGAGACTAGACTGATGCTGCTGTGTTGCCTCTTGCTCTGCTTAACACCTTTTCAGCTTGATTAAAGGATGCTTATACCTGATTTAGCCCAGAAATTCAACTCTGGCAGCTGTTGCTGTATTCTGGGACGCGGAGTACAGCCGATGCAAGAGGATTTCTACAGCTCCTGCCCAGCCTACATGGATTACTGCTAATTTTCTGGGCGCCTCTCTTCTCTCTCAGGGGTGCGGCGCCAGATTGCCCACTGCATGCGGAAGGGAAGCGGAGTGATCAAAAACTCCTTCTGTGACCCTGCAACACAGCCCAACGGGCGACAGAAGAAATGCTACGAAAAGGACTGTCCGCCCAGGTAATAGATACTGGGAGGGCTCGGGTAATGCTAAATAGCAGCCTGATTTATTGTCAGAAAATGTTGCTTCTAATACCAGATTAGTGGCATCAACAGCCTGCCATGCTGAGAGCTCTCTGCTGTCACAGAGCAAGGTGACAGCAACCCAGTAATGGACAGATTTGGAGTCAGCCACCCTAGGAAGTATCCAATGCAAATTACTGAGCAGTCTATGCTGGGAATGGCAGAGGTTGCTCTCTCATCTGTATAGATCCTCTTTGTTCACTTTAGGTACAGGTGTGCCTGAAAACTGCAAAAATTCATATTTATTTTAAAAATCCTATTCCTGTCTTAGCTCAAGTGATAATATATTACTGAGTGTTCAAAAAAACAACTTGTGGAGAGGGTTTTTTAAGCCTTTTGATAATATTTTTCAGTATTTTTTGATACTCTGTCCTTTTTGTGAGAGAGGATGAGTTGAAATGCCCACTTCTATAACTCTAATTATTATACTTTCCTTCTAGCAATTATTTGGTATCTTTTTATCATGTTCCTTCTTATATTTTCCTCTCAGCAAAATGCAGCTTTCTTCATTCTGTGACCGTATGGGAATAATTTTTTCCATTCCCATAATATTATTTTAATATGTCTTCATCTCTGTTTTTTTCTGTTCTACTGTTTTAGTGAGAAGGGTAAGGAAGACTAAACACAGCAAACATTTCAGGTGACAGCAGAACTTTGGGCTTATAAAATAGACACAGATATGCTGGAACGAACCCATATTTGGTTTAGTTTCATGCTTTAGGTACTGGAACATCTTGTTTTTGTCTTTCATTGTCTTTGGAAATCATTTATTATGCTGTTTGCAATGGTATACCAGTCTTTTCCTAGTAATTCTCCTTAAATCAGAAGCAAATCAAAGTCATTACACTGATTCCCTTAAAGCGTATCGTGCTACATTTGCCAGCAGTGAATTCATGTAAAAAAACTGCATGGTTGTTGGTTTTATTAGTTGTTTCCAAGCATCTTCACAACAGTATATGATGCCTTTTCTGGGAATTACATCTTTGCACTGGCAGCCTCTATAAATGACTGTTAAAAGCATAAACTACCCGTGTTTCATAGTTCTTTGTGGATTGCTACAAAATCAATTGACACTCTATCAAATTTTTTAGCTAGTTGACTAGTTAAGAGCTGAGGCTACTCACGTATGTGGGAGTGTTTTTCATTACAGTACATATAAATGAGCTCAACATATCTGATTTGTTCCAAGTGACTGCATTATTCGGACCTGCTCTTGAAAGTGAAAGGACAGAATTTGCCCCTTGTTGAGCAGACCATAGAATTACGTGTGTGAACCAATTATGTGTGAACCAAGCTCTTCTGCAGGCCAGGAGGAAAAGCTCTCAAATGGTGCCAGCCTGAGTGATGCTGTGAGCTTATTCTGTGCTGCAGAGAAAAACACTAGTTATCCTTCTGAGGATAGCAAAATACTGAAAAAATGCAGTACAGGAAAGGAAGGCCATACATCTATAATTCAGGAGTCATATTGTGTATTTATTTTTCTGTTAATAACACCAGAATGACTGTAGTAGTTTGATGAAGGCTTTATCTAAATGCCTGTTCTGGCTCCCAGCAGGGCCTGCATGCCTGAAGAAGAGTAAAGACAAGGCAAATGTACATTATATCTTTTTCTAATACTCTTCCGGCTTCCAACTGGTTTTAATTCAGTGCATTTCCAAAGGCTTTTATGGCTGGTCTAATCAGCAGTCTCCAATGGACCTCTCTTCCAAGTACTTGTTCCAGGCTACCACTGGAACGTTGTGAAACTTCTATCAGATACAGTTTCTTCTGCAAGAAGTTCCAAAGCTTTAATGCCTACTGTGTGAAGCACCACCTCATTTTATTTATTTTGAACACGGCTTTCACTAGCTGCTGCTGGTGGCCCTGAGTTCTTCTGTTGGAAGCAATGGCAATGAGGAAAGAATTCTTGTCCATCCTTTGCAGGTCTTTCATTTTGTAGATCTGGTGTCTGTTCCAGGTTGTAATCACAGCATGAGATTTAATTGGTATTTACTTCACATGGCATAAATGTGAAGTATAATTACTTCCAGTCCAGATAGTGCACTACTTCTTGTCCGGATAGTTACACATCTCCATCTGAAATGCAGGACAGTAGTTAGTGCAGTCAGTTTCTTGTTAATTCTAAAGAAAATCTGAATGTTCGAGGAAGGTGCATGCAGCATGATGCAGCATAACTGAGAGTTCATATGGAGCTGCTGAAGAACAAGTGTTCTGGAGAGAGGCAGCTAAATTCTGTGACAGAGTTGAGGACAGTGTTTTTAAACGCAACACTGCAGAGAACCTGTGGTTAGTGCTGCAGCCAAGGGACTAGAAGTGTAAGATGATCTTATGCTTAGCAACAGAGAACCAGTTTCTTTGTGGGAACATCCTATCTAAAACAAGAAGGTTGTTATCTTTCATGACCCTCACTCCTATGATCTACTGAATCCCACTGATGGAAAGCATGCTACCATGAAACTAGCTACTAGATGACTAAATCAGAATTAGGTAATTTGTCAAACTGTAGCTACAGGCAAAGAATAGCATTATTAAAATAGTTGTGACTCTCACTACAGGATCTTATCTCATTAATATTGTCGGGAACATAATTATAAACTGTTTAAGTGTCAGGCTGCTGAGAAGTCCAAGCCATAACATTCTTGTTTGTTAGCTGATTTGGTCTGCATTTATTTTTCCCACAGTTTCTGCTAAAATAATCTGGAGCAAAGCAAAATACTTAAAATGTCGCAACACACGTATACCACATATTGATTGAGCCTCGCAGGTAGAGTGATGCTTCACTCATAGTCAAGAAGCAGCAATACATTTATTGACATAAAACAGTGATTTAAGAAAGTTTTATAGTAAACGTGACAGTGCTTTAACAAGATTTGATGGCAGTGTGCACTTGGTTATTTCCTGCATAAAGGACAGGGTCAGACAGAAGTGTCAGGGAGACCCTCCCGTTGAGTCGAGGTTCAGAGAGGACCCCCTTTGCTTTCTAAACTCCTTCTTAGAGAGGAGTCTGGGTGCAGCTGGATCCAGATCCTAGCCCCAGACTTTGTCAATGGTTTACATCTAAACGTTTAAATATGCACAATCACTTAGCTAAGGTTTCAAAATTTAGCATGCTGTTAACCACTTAGCAAGGATCTGTTGTGCCAAGGAATCTCTTTATCTTGAGAAGTAACCTTTAGAGGTCTCCCTACCTACCCAGGGAGATCTGGTGTGCAGACCCCATCCCTGGAAGAGAACTCAAAGGGCTCTTGGGCTGTTCATTATTAATGGGGGGGTTAGATGATCGATTTATAGTCATATTGGCATATTGACCACAGTACCAGTACTGTGATTAAGTGGGCACATTGCTCAAGTTAGCCCTTGGCTGTTGTATTGTTATCTGTCTTCCTGAAACCATGCTCAGCTGGATCAACATCATCATCATGAGCAGATGCACCATTTATGACCAGCACAGGTGGTTACTGCTCGGGCAGGGTTAGGGGAGAGCAGTGACAGGCTGGTGGTGAAGCACACACACCGTCACACTCAGAACAAAATGAAGATGGCTGAGCAGCTGAGAGTTAAAATGTCATATAAATCGCTCATGTAAAATTTGAGTGATACTGGTTCAGAGTCCAACAGGACTTTTTTCCATGTTATATTATGGAATATGGTTTCCAGTTATATAGTTTTTTCAGTAGGCAGGTATTTAGGTCCAAAGAGTTAATGATAAAAATACACAGATTTTTATCTATTTGAAGAAAGTGAGATTTTTAACTCCTTACAGTGTTGTGAATAAAAGTTTTACTCTCCCCTGTAAAGCAGAATTGCCTGGATCCTTTTTAACCTGACTACCCACTTGAACCACAATAACCATAAAGAGATTATGTTACAAGTACTTAGTATCTCCTGCTTTTTATCTGCTGTTATTGTATTGTCCTGCTTCCACACTGCTTAGCAGGCTCCACAGCATAATAAGAATTGGAAACCTTGTTTCTATTGTAATACACAGAGTGAAAAACAGTGCCCTGTTGGTATCTGCTGTGCCTGATGCTGTACAAATACATAGCGAAAGACAAGTCTTTCTTTAGGTGTGACACCGTATGGTGGGTGGGAGGGAGGGAACATTCAGCCCCATTGGCATGAATATAGCAAACTTTGGTTCCAAAATCCTGTGCTACTACTTTTTCAGCAGGGTGCACACCTCATTCATTACACATCATTTATGTGTAGATGAGGACTGTGTAATGGACAAGGCTGTTGGCACCCGCCTTGTTCCAGACCTTGGAAACTCAGCATGGGAGGAAAAGAGATTGGTCCTGCTTAAGGCAGCTAAATGCCACCTGAGAAAATCAGATTTTCTCCCCACCTCTGTCAGGCTGGGTTGCAGAGGAGCTGAGCACTCACAGCTGCAGCTGAAAACTAACTGAGGCTATGCTTTCACCATTCAAACTGCCCTCTAGTTTGACAGCCTCAGAAGAATCATTGCTTACACAAATTAATTACCCAAATCATCCTTTTTGCTTTCTTGTTTGTTTGTTATCACAAGCTTTCTATGCCATGCCTGGCTGTGGAGATAAGTCAGCCCTGTCACTTTGCAGGGACCAGGTGCTGCATTAATATTTAACAACTACTTAGTTCCTGTAGAAGTAAATGCCATCAGAAACCAGAGGTAGGAACAAGTACTGGATGGTGACTGCCATTTGGCTTCAGTTTCCACCAACTCATCCCACTCTCTCACCACAATCAGCATAGCTACCTACTAGTTTTCTTTACCATTTACTTTGTTCTTTGACAAGCATCTCTCTGTATCTGTCATCTAAAGAAAATCTTTTTTATAACCTGCCTAAAGCTAAGACTGTCTGGGAGTGCCCTCCAATCCAGCTGACAGTTGGGAGGTTACAGTTCAAAAGTCCTCAGTGGCAAGCATGAAGAGACAAGAATGCCTGTGCTCCATGTTAAGTTTCTCGTGCTTGACTGTTTGAGGCATGTGTATATACCCTAGAATGGAAATAGGAAATGCACCATCAAAAACTCCAGCTAATGAGAAGAATAAACTTTCAATCATGGCAAGTTTTTTGAAGTGTGTGCGGTAAACAAGGTGCTGGGCAATTAACTATGTGGCTCAACAGTAGCATCTGTTACCTGTACTGAAAGAGGAAGGACTCTGTAGAAAAATCTTAATTCTGGGATTTCCTTACTTGAGAGCAGCTTATTTCTTCCATGACTTCATGCACCATTACTGCTGATAGATTCTGTATTGAGTTTCTAACTGCAAGATAGGCTCTGTATTAAGATCTGATAATTTATTGCTTTGAGTTCAGTATTTAAACCTGCAAACTGCTGAATCCTCACTCAGAGACATTTGAAAATGGTGAGAGAGGGGTGTCAGGTGACTGTGTCTGTAGCTTGAAATATGTGATTGGGTTCCATTAAATTAATAGGGCAATTCACATACTTCAGATTGCATTTGTGCAAAGTGTCAGCAATTTACAAGATGCTGGAGATGATAAAATTGGAAAGAAGATCCCAAAGATGTAAACAACCCTAAAATTCCTTTATTCAGGTTACAGTAGTATAATTTTTCCGGTTTTTATTGCTCTGTGCCCCTGAGGTGCACTCATCTTTTGTTTTTAACCACTTTTTAGTTTTCCTTTGTTGTTTGCAGAAGCCTGAAAGATCAAGAAAGAACCCAAAGAAGGGCAGGGGAAGAAGAAAAATAATTTGTTCCTTTATTACAGCAGTGCCCAGAGGCCTCACACAAGGTTGTAGTGGCAACCAGCTGCATTCTAGAGCATGTAGCAAAACAGTCTGTGTCCTAAGGGACTTCTAGAGTAATTTAAAATGATATGCAGTATGTAAAGAGAGGGAAGGTAGGTGTGGCTCCCCCAGAGAAGACCAGATGGTTGCGAAAATGAGCTGTGTGCGTAGCTTGATTGCTCTGAGTCTTTTTTTTTTTTTTTTTAATGATTTGAAATAGGTATCAGTGCCTTCCAATCAGTAACAGCTCATTTGCAACTGAAGAGTATATTAATCAGGTAACAGAGAAAGAACATAGAAAATATAGAGGTAAGAGGAGAGGGGTTGTCAACAAACTGAAGAAGCCAGAAGTGCAGTAAGATGGAAGACAAAGCAAGGAGCAAAAACTGTTATAAAACTGGACGTTGAACTTTGATATATTTATCAGATTGGGATTATTTTACTCCAAGTAACAAGGAATATTGACCAGGACTTTTTGTGGCTTTAAGTTCACAGCTGGGCCAGATTTTTTATGCAGCAGCTTAGATCTTGCCTAGGGCAGTCAAAATAAGAAGGAAAAATACTTTCTTTTTTTGTTGTTTTTTAAATTTATAAAGGTAAATATCTAGGCAAGTGTCCCAGTTCATAGAATCATAGAATAGTTTGAGTTGGAAGGGACTTTTAAAGATCATATAGTACAACCCCCCTGCAATGACTGCAGACATCTTCAACTAGATCAGGTTGCTCAGAACCCCAGACAACCAGACCTTGAGTGTTTCCAGGCATGGGGCATGGGGCATCTACCACCTCTCTGGGCAATCTGGGCCATAAAAAATTTTTGCCTTACATCTAGTCTGAATCTTCCCTCTAAAAAGTTTGACCCCATTTTTCCTCTAGGCTCCCAGGATACCTGTCCCTGCTTCCACTGCATCTGCATCTCTCACTCTTTATGTTGACCAACAGGTCTCAGCTTGGTCATGCTAGTCTCTTGCCTTCCTTTTCTGAATTCTTACACCTGGGGATCAAGAGTTCTTGTGCTCTGTGGAAGGTGTCCTTAAAGATCTGCCAGCTTGGTTCTGCTCCCTTGTCCCTGAGGGCAGTTACCCAGGGGGTCCTATTGACTAACTCCTTGAACAGCTGGAATTTTGGTTTCCTAAAATTCAGGGTCCTGACTTTACTCGTCACCTGACGTGTATCCCTCAGGACTGTGAACTCCACCACTGCATGATCACTGCAGCCCGGGCTGCCTCCAGTATTGATGTCAACAAAAAGTCCAGTATTTCCTCTCCTCTGGTTAGGCTGCCTGTTACCTATTACAATTGATGCCAGTGCTTCTGAAATAGTATAAAACCAGAAATTTTTCCCCCCCTTTCTTATCATGGAAGGCAGGTTTGCAGATATTTAATCCACGCTGGGTCAGCGTGAGAATAAATAGGTAGATGAAGCTGGAGAAGAAAGGTAAATTGAGTATAAAGGGGATGGCTGTTGGTAAGTTGTTTCATACTGCACTAGAGGAAATATTTATCTTTCTTTTGGAGGAACATTGCATAGCACGCTATGGAAGACCATCTTTAATCAGGAGAGAGACATGTAAGGGAATTGTTGCTACTTGATGAAGGAACAAAGCACAGAAAAGGTCAGCCTAGTGCAGACACAGAGACTAGGCCCAGAGGGACATCACTGTAGGGCACTGATCCTACGTGGTTCGTGCAGCATAGCTCTGATTAACCTGTTTTTTGGGTTTATCTATCTTGCTGCTTCCCCTTCTAGAGCTAACATAGGGCAAGTTTGAGCACCTCTACAGTATGAGCTGCATAGAGGTGTGAGGGGACTTTCTCCACCTGTGCTGTCATTACAGACCCTCTGGTGATTCTCATTTATTTACTCTTTCTCTACTGAGGTAGCAATAGGCAGATAAAAAATAGGATACAGTAAACAGACTACTAAACTTGCTAGCATTTTCTCAAATTTGGATTTGAAAAACCATCTACTCAGTGGATTTTTGCGCACTGTAGAAACGTAATGCTCGGTGCCTACTGCTCTCTGGGAATCAGCATCTTTCGTTGACTGGCTGCTACGGGAGCACAGGGCAAAAGGGAAAGTTTGAGTGATCTGGACTTAATAGGAAAAGCATATATCTGAATCCAGAATTTAAACTACTGTTTCTTTTTTCATATAGTCTCTGACTTTTTTATTAATGTGCTTGTGCTGGATTGTTTTCTGATGCTCCTGACCCTGGTTTTCAGATGGTGGGCAGGAGAATGGCAGAAATGCTCGACCACGTGTGGCCCGACAGGCCAGAAGAAGCGAACTGTTCTTTGCATCCAGACAGTGGGATCTGATGAGCAGGCACTGGCTGTCACAGAGTGCCAGCACCTACTTAAACCAAAGACCCATTTGTCATGCAACAGAGATGTCTTGTGCCCATCTGACTGGACAGTGAGCAACTGGACTGAGGTAAATTAATTTTAACTGTAATAGTGAATGTTTTTTTCAACATGACCTGTTATAGTTAGCAGAGAGGACCAATGACCGTCTTTTTTGCTTTCAAAAGCTTTATTTTTATGAAGATGTCTTTGCAAATCCTTTGTGCAGCAGAAATAAACTGCCCTGCTTTCTAAAGACCTCAGCAAGTGTTGCATGTTGGCTATTTCTAGGGGTTTGGCATGCTGAGCTTTTGGGACTGTAGAACAGAGCATGCTTGCATGCTAAAAATCTGTGTAATACTCATTACTGCTGTGGACCCGATGGGAGGAGGCTCTGCATCATGACTGTAGGCCTGAAAAGAAGGATTTTTACATTCATATCTCTTGCATTCGTAACTTTGCTGTTTTTGCAACAGTATGCAAAGCTTTTATTTCTAGTACCAATCTGAATTATTTTAGTATGACTTTGTTGTGGTACGATTTGCTCATGGTTGACCTCAAATAGGCAGTTTAGCTATCAGTGTAGCCAGCAATCATGACAATGACTGCACGATAATTTTTTTCCATTTCAAGTCTCAGTAAAAATGAAGTGTACTAATTTTTTTGAAAACTTCCAGGACTAATGATCTGGATGCAGGAGTGGAATGCACCATTAGCAAGTTTGCTGATGACACTAAACTGGGCGATGTTATTGAGTCTCTTGAAGGACATGAGGCCTTGCAGAGGAAATTTGATGGAGCATTGAGCAATGATTAATGGGATTAAATTTAACAAGTTTAAATGCTGGAATCTGCACCTGGGACACCAGCACAAGTACAGATAAAGAGAGGAGCAGCTGGAGAGCAGCCCTACAGAAAGGAACAAAACCAATTTTCTACACCTGTAGAAATTGTTGAGGGAGCATAGGACAAATGACAGGATTATGAGGAGACTTGTAACTGCAGAACATTCTGTATTGATGAATGTACTGGAGACATTTTACATAGGCAAAACTTGATTTTGCCCTGAGTTTATCTGGCTATTTGAAAATAATTCGGTATCTTATAAACTGAACGTACTTGATTAGGCAGATAATGAGGACAGAATGTTGTAGCCATTCTGAAATCTCTTATTAGTACATTGACATAATCTAAAGAGAGGTTTTTCAAAGCTAATTCTGGGTTAGAGCTATTACCCAAAAAGTTAATGAGGCTGATGGTTTCTTTTTACTCACACAAATGCAAATCTAAATTATCCAAAGTCTGACAAAAAAAGTCAGGAACATAGTGTTAGTAGTTGCTCTCTTCCTCAGTAAGGAAAGTCCTTTACTGAATAACTTCAGAGGTCAGATTGCAGCTGATGTAAGCTTGCATGGGACTGAGCACTTTAAATGTGCTATACAGTGGGAATTGCAAGGACGGACAGAATAGCTAGTGAATTTATCTACTCTGAGGTTGCCCTGCTTTCTTCCCTGCTCCTGTTGATATAGAGCTGATGTTATTTTACAGGTATCAACAACAGACAGTGCCCCAGTAACACAAGGTCACTGACATTTCTACTGCCCTGTGACCTAGACTAGCTTGGAAAAGGGTTAGATGTCCAAGAGGCTTTAAAGTGGCAGTAAGAGTGTTCATCACTTCATGATGAGCTGGCTTAAGCCACCTGAATTATCTTGTCAGGGTCCCTTGCATCCTAGGAAGACTTTCCTCAAGGTTGCATGGAACATCTCCATTCATATCCAGCCAGTTGTACCTCAAACCAGAGTGTTGAAATTTCAGAAAGTCCTCAGTGCAGCAACAGCTGATGGAGGCATGGCTGTGCCTGTGGGACCGAGGATGAAAAGCATCACAGAAAAACTAGTTATTCTTAGCTTCCAGCACCCTTTATACACACCAGTGCTCCCTTTTAAATAGAAGCCACATAGGTTAATTGCTTTCAGTGGTCTGTAATTTTGGAGAGACACGCTAGCAGCCCTGGCAGCGTGTGCTGGATGCACTAGGACTGAATGAAAAATCCATTTCATAAAGTCAACAAGGATCTGTGAGCTGCATGGATAATTGCAGTGGGTTTGTGGCACTATGAATACCCAGCACTGAGCCAGTCACCTCTGTTCATGATGGCAGGTTTTTAGTCTGTTTTTTATAACCCTGGTGGAAAAGGTATTGGCAATACAGCTTTTGTGATTCACTGAAGAAATCAAATTCTCGCATATTGCTTTCATATTTTGTCTCTAACATATAGTCTTTCTTCACTGCTCTTTCTCCAAGGTGACATTTACTGTTCTAAAATTTTGGAAAGAGCTCCATGATAGCGGAACATCACTGGAATGAAGGGCTTGTTCCTCAGGAAAAGCTTTGTTATTGGTTATTTATAACGATGCTTCTTTATATAAACAGATGCCATTTAAAACTTATTTTTATTGATATGTGCAGCAAAATGAAATGGGGAGCTACATTAATTCACTTTCCTTTGCAGTGCACAGTTACTTGTGGTGGTGGAATAAGGACTCGTAATGTCACTTGTGCCAAAAATAATGATGAGCCGTGTGATACTTCCAAGAGACCAAACTCTAAGGCCCTGTGTGGTCTCCAGCAATGTCCTTCTGCTGGCAGATTTCTGATACCCCCATTGGCACCCAGAAGAGGAAAGATCATAATCAGAAAAACAACTACTAATCCTAAACGGAGTCCTCCTCACAGAATACCGATGCCAAGCCCAAGGTCACATACAACAACAAAATTACCTGAGCCTGAAAACGTAACTCCCTGTTTGCCTACATTCCCTGCTTTGGGTAATGTCTCAGAAAAAGAAGGAACAGCTAACAAAACATTACAAAACCATTTTGCTGGACCAAGTGATGTTTACAATTATCCAGTTGTTTCTACTGAAAATGTTTCACACCAAAACTCTACTTCATGGCCTTTTCATAATAGCTTAAGTACTGAAATTATAAGACATGCTGAAAATATTTCTGAAAGTGAGCCAGTTTCTACTGTAGAGAGTGAGGTGCAAAGAAGTGAGGACACTTCTGTCTCCTCTTTTACCAATAGTCCAGAAATAACTTCCAGCTATGATTATTTAACCGAAGAATCTGATGACATTGATGGGTCAGTTGGAAGCAGTGAAAAACCAATTGATCTTCTTTACAGCACAGAACTCAATCTTGAAATCACAACCAGGAGCACAACTCTTGATACTGGGTCTCCTGTCCTTCAGAATGAGAGTGTAACTTCTCAGCCCCTCCCAGCATCTCATAACCAAGAACCTTCTACACTCCTTCCTGTTAGCAGAGCAGCACAAGAGCTGGCATTTCCAACAACAGCAAACTATATCAGTCTGCAAGTTGATGTGCCTCTTGTGGAAGTAACTACCCCACAACCACCAGTTACAGTAACACCCCCAGTGTTCAGACAGGTACCAAGAGACCAGGCTGACAACAGAAGAGAAATGAAGCTACCTGACAGTGTAACCTCCAGCACTCTATCGTCAGCTCTCAAGCATGCTCTCAGGAACCAAAGCACAACATTTGAGGGTGTTCTAACAAATGTCACAGAAAGCAGCCACCCAATAACATCCAACAATTTGCCTGGTGACACCTACTGGATAGTAGGTAACTGGAGTGAGGTAGGTTATTTTTTATTTTTATTTTTATTTTTATATTTAATTTTATTATTCTTTATTAAGAAGTGGAGAGTGTGAACAGCTGTCTGAAACACTGCTGAGGAAATAAAGCTTCTTGTTTTCATGATTAGTCTGAAATGAGTATCATGCATTCAAATGAAATACTTCTCACATGAAGAATATCACCTGGAATGTCAAATGTTAGATTTTTTTACATAGAGTGTGTTTGTATCTTTGGATTCTGCAAAACTGTGCATAACCGGACACTAAAATTGTAAGGGACCAGCTGTATCCACTGAATGTTCCTAAATCCATTGGGTCTGCTGGGATTCATTCCAGAGTACAGAAGGAGCTAGCAAATATTATAGCAGGTCTCCTCTCGATCCTCTACCAAAGGTCTTGGCAGTCTGAGGACGTCCCTGCTGACTCAAAGCTAGTCAACATTATTGAATTTACAAAAAAGGTGTGAGGGAAAACCCAGAAAACTACAGACCTATTAGTCTAACCTCAGTTCCTGGAAAAAATTATGGAGAAGATTATACTGGCCATACTGTTGAAAGGCATTTAAAGAATAATGCAATAATCAGGCACAGTGAACATAAGTTCATAAAGGGAAAGTTTTAATTTAACTAATTTGGTATGCTTCTATAGTAAGTGGATAAATGGAAAGCAGTAGAGGTAGTTCTGGACATTAGTAAGGCTTTTGATACCGTCCCTCACAGCACTCTTATGGACAACTTGTCCAACTGTGACACGAGCAGGTTCACAGTGCAGTGGGTGAAGAACAGGCCAAAGGGGAGGGCTCAAAGGGTTGTAGTGAGTGGGGCTGCTTCTGGCTGGTGATCCAGTTGGATCCATTAGTGGATGAAAATGAACAAGAACAAATGCCAGATTCTGCATCTGAGATGGAGTAACACTGGCACAAGCACAGATAAGGAAAGGAACGGCTGTAGAGCAGCCCTGCAGGAAGGGATCTGGGGGTGCTGGTGGGCAGCAGGTACCTGTGAGCCAGCTGTGAGCCCTGGCAGTCATAAGGACAAACTCCATCCCGGGGTGCATCAAGCACAGCACAACCAGCCGGTCAAAAGAGGGGACTGTCCCACTGTGTTCAGCGTTGGTGCAGCCCCACCATTTAAGAAGGGCAGGCCCCACCACTTAAGAAGGACGTGAAGGGACTTGAATGCGACCAGAGGAGGGCAACAAAGTTGGTGAGAGGGCTGGAAGGAATGTCCAATAAGGAGCAGCTGAGGACTTTGGGTTTGTCTAGTTCATAGGAAGGGAGGCTGAGGAGTGACCTTATTGCTCTCTCCAGCTTCCTGAGGAGAGGATGTAGAGAGGGATGTGCTAAGCCCTTCTCTCTGGTACCCATTGACAGGACACGTGGGAATGGTTCAAAGCTGCACCAGGGGAGGTTTAGAGTGGACATGAGGAAGCATTTCTTTACTGAGAGGGTGGTCCCACACTGCAATAGCAGAGAGGTGGTCAGTATCCAAAGCTCATCAGTTTTTCAGAGACTTTGGACAATGCCGTTAATAATATGCTTTAATTCTTGGTCAGCCCTGAATTGATCAGGCAGTTGGACTAGATGATCATTGTAGGTCCTTTCCAACTGAAATAGTCTATTCCATAACTCTTCCGGGGGTAGGACATTCAGGTCTCACTATAACTAGAAATACCTCAAGTTTTGTTTTAGACCACAGCAAGAAATGAAGCTATTATGTGAATGCTGGATACACCAAATGAATAGGCTCGTATTTCCAAATAAGTATGTAGCAGAAGTTAGCTGTAGATGTACTATTATGTTATAACCTTCATTTAAATACCATTCTGTCTAAATTACACGTTTTCGAATTCAGCATGTGCCCAGTGTAATGTATGTAGACTACCTTTATTACTGTAAAAAGCACATTAGTACCAAGGATACTTAAACATATTTTTAGTTGGCTACTAGCTTAAGAGTTTTTTGTGGTGCATTGCTATCTTATCTTGCCATCAGCGTTTGTATTCATTATTAAGCAAATACTTCTGAACTTAGAGCAGCATTCAGCCTGGTAAAACCATTTTGAATCTGCAAAGCAAAGAAGATAATATTAGTCCAAAGTTAAACTGTTACATCCAGAGTTTGTAATTTGTCCACCACATGTCCATGGGAAGACATTGTAATGTGAATTACTGCACCTTTATTTGAAGTTCAGGTGATTACTAGAACTGGGTCAGGCCAGTGGTTGTGATTGTACAGTATTCTTTGGATACAGCAGCTAATAAATACAGAGTTCTACTATGTCTTGTTTGAATGTAGAAACAGACAGTTATTTTATCTGCCTTAATGCCTGTGCCAAAATAAAATTTAGAAATTAAAAAGGTAATGAAATACAATCAGAACAGGTATTAATATCCTGTAATACTCACTTTCAAAAGCACTGTCTTTCTGTTTGACTAAGTGAAACAAGAACAGCTTCTGGGAGTTTGAAAACTCATTTTTGAGGTCTAAAGCATTTGGAAAATACTTGGGTCTGAAAGGTGATGACTTGTCCCAGATTCCCCTGATCCTGGGTCAGTACTGAATGGTTATAATACTTGTGTGACTTCTACTTTCTGTGCAGGAGCAATATAGATTGCAAAGTTTTCTATAGCCTCAGAGAAGTCCTTACTACATTTTGTATACTGCTAATGACTGTCCTTTTCCAATACCTGGCACCAGCTTTTTGGCGGTTGGGTTTCTGTGCTGTTACTTTGCTGTGTCCTGAGATAGTTGTTACTGTGGGGTCAGGGCTGGTGAGGGGCAGCCACCCAATTCTAGCAACTGCAATAAGACAGTATAGTGATCAGGGAGCCTACTCACATTTTTTAAATTTCTATTTAATATCCTTCCCACTGTAAAATTCTATTTTCATGTAAACAGATTTATTTTTGTGATAATGGATGTTATATTCTTCAAATCATGATACCTAGGGTGAGAGACTTCAGTATCTGAACAACTTACCTAATTTTTCTGATGCCTATTTTCATCAAGCTAATCAGTACAGCCAAGGGTCCAGATGTGGGAACCTCCCTGTATTGGTCTGCTTGTCTCTGTATTGATGAAGGCTATCAAAGGTCTGTTTCTCTGTGCCTGTTTGCTCTTGGGTCTGTCTAGCATAATGCAAATTGATGGAAATGCAGAAATGTAGGGCTAAAAAGGGCAGCAAGAGATGACTTAGTGTATCTAATGGCAGTGGAGTTAAAGCACAGCTAGGCCACCCAGACCCTGTAGGTGCCCTTTATCTGGATGCAGCTGGTTGGTAGGACCACTGCCCTAATACCACCACATCAAGCAGTTCTTTAAGACATGCACTCCTAGTGACTGTCTGAAGTTTCATCTTGTGCCTTCCCATGGCCAGGTGAGAATGGCTTTAGCTTCCCGTGGAACATGAGAAGCATTTTCTTCTGCATATGCCCAAAGACCTACATTTAGTTTGTTTGAAAGCCCCCAAGACAAAGTCCAGGCAAAGGTTGTGTCTATAACAGATATGCTACAGTATGTTCTAGTTATTCATTAACCCTGTTAGAAGTATATTCCTTATACAGAAACAATGTCGTATGTACTGAAAATGAAGGTTCTGTTTTTCATATGCAGGCTATGGAAGACAGTTGTCTTCTTAATAACTGTTTTGATGTCTGATTTCTAAATAAAACAATCTTGTTCTTCCCAGATTTTCCTTGTGTTTTCTAAATATCTGGTGACTCTGTTGTTCTCCTCTGGACTTGCTTCAGTTTCATCATACATTTTTTTATATGGTATTATATCACTGATATTCATTATGACTCCACCTGACAGCTGGCATATAAAATAGAGTAATTGCTATCACTTCATATATGACACTCTTTATGAGTGTTGGGATGAAATTTTTCTTGTTTTGTAACCATCCCACTTTTATTTATTCAATTTGTGGTCCATTAGCATGGTAGTTCTAGATCAGCAGATGTTCTCAGTTTTGTTTGTGGGCATACATGTGTGTGTGTGCATATATATGTATGTACATATAAAAAATTCTCCCTAAATGTAGTGTTTTGCATATGTCTTTTAGTTTCAGGTTACTGTTTTCGTAGGATTTCTGAACTTGGCAAGATGTTTTTGAATTTGATTGTGTCCTTCAACATTCATGCCAACTCTTCCATCTGCAAATGTTCTAAGTGCATGCTGACTTTCATCTTTCAATTAGTTAATGGAAATACTGAAGAGAGCTTGGCTCTGGATAAAGCCCTGCAGGACCAATTTTGAAATGTCTTTTCATTTTGATACTGAATCTCTGAAGACCACTTTATTACAGTTTTTCAGTTAGCTGTAATTATTTTACCTGGACCACATTTCCATCATTTGCTAGAAGAGTGCTCCATGAGATCATGTCAAAATGTCAAATGTCACATCAGCTGGCTCTCTATTTTTATTAAGCCAGAAATCCCCATCAGAGGATATTAGACTGACTTGAACAATTTGTCATATATAGGTCCATCTGGGCTATTTAATTCCTTTATCATCTTCATTAGTATTTACCATTTTGATCTTGATTGTTTAATAAATTTTCCATTATATATTCTTGTGAAGTAAAGTTAGATCAAGTATTCCATAGGTCCACAGATCCGCCTTTTTCTTTTCCCAAATATAAAGAAAGATATTCTTCTTTAGTCCTCTAGGACTTTCCCAATCTGTTCTGAAAAATAACTCTCAACAGTTCAAAGATTATTTAAGAATACTTCAGTGAATATTGAGGTAAGGTCAATATATTTCACAGAGCTGATTAAATCAATTTGAGGATACTTAATGCATCTAACTTTACTATTATCTAACATTTCAGTTCTCTTTACAGTTTTAGCTATTCTCTTTCAAGCTGTCGTTTCTTGTTAAAATTAACTTTATGTGAAGTCTGGCACACTTTTTTTTTCAAGTTTGAAGAATAAAAGGTGGTGAGAATTTGTGGAATCTCTGTTACTGGAGGTATTCTGAAGCTGTTTGGACATGGTCCTGGCCAACTGGCTCTAGGTGGCCCTGCTTGAGCAGGGGCAGATGGACAAGATGATACCCAGAGGTCATTTCCAAACTCAGCCATTCTGTGATTCTGTACACAAGTCAGCTGATATCTTTCTCATGAAATAAAAGTCTTGTATTTCCCCCTCACACCTTGATTCTAACATTCACAGAGCCCTTTTTTATTGTTTGTTACTCTTAATTCATTTTTAGTCTACAATTTTCTGATTTTATTTTTGTTCGTTCCATTTACCTGGCCTTAGTAATACTTTGCCTGTTTTCAGGTGGCATTTCTCCAAGGCATTGATATATCAAGACCGTTGCACCTACCTAGATAAATCTCTTGCTGTGCTCTCTATTTTTCTCTATAAGTGACTGCCAATATTCTCACATTTCTTTGCTCCTTAGAACATGTCTATAGGGTATAAATACTGACCAATAGTAATGATAGTCACTGAGATGGAATGGTGTTACATGTCCCATAACACTGCTGACATATCCCAAGGGAGAGTGCTAATTGAACTATGGCAAAACAGTGCCCAGTGAGGCCTGTGCCTCTCTATAACTTTTAACTTCTTTCCTGTCGCTTTCCCAGGTCACTCTGGGCAGCCATTTTCCCTTTCTAAGAGCTTTCTGAGAAACAAAGATACCCCATTATGATCAGATCTCCTCATTCTGCACATCTGTTATTGGTTATGAAAAGTTGCCTGCACCTTCTTCCTCTGTAAGAGACAGCAACTCTGACAAGAGGAAGTCTTGGTTTCTGATTGATCAAAGAGAAAAGCACTAAACCTGCCTCTTAACTCTCTCTGAACTTCAGAGCAAGTATATATATGTACATTCTCCAATCATCCTGCTTTCTGGAATATGAAACCATGGTCAAGAAAGATAAAGCTTTCTCCCAGTGTTATTTACAGCATCACGTCTTTCTCACTTGTCTCTACTTGCATGCAGAATTTTTGGAAAGAATACTGATATGTTTCATGTCCATCAACACAGATCATAAAGCTTTGTAAGTGTGATCTGCCCAGCAACATCCCTGGAGCTTTAAGGCTGAGAGTGGGGATTTGGCCAAAGACTAAGCAGCCCTTCAATAAAATTTTGTCATTGGACAGGGTTTGGTGGAGTCATCAAACCATCTGCAATCGCAGCAAGGGCAATCCATCTTCTTGAACAGACAAGTTGTCTTGGATAGATACGCAATTATGCAAAACTGTAAAGCAGCACACAGTCTGCTTTAACATGATCTTTGTGGCCACTTGGACAGATGTCCCAGGAAGCTGGAGATGACATGCTACAGAGGCCTTGCAGATTCACAATGTGTGGTTTCTCAAAAAGTTTTTGTTGAGACCATTAACCATTTTTCCATTTCTCGGATTGAATCTGGTAACAGCTCTGTGTCTTCAATGGTCTTTTTTTCCCACCTTAGCTCTCCAAGGACACTTACTCAGCTTTCCCTCTTTAACTCTTCTACTTTTCTTTAGGGATTTCAAACCACACAATAGCATCTGTTGTCTTCATTATTATGCTGTTTAATCTAAGAGTATCTATGCTGTTTCTCATGACAGCCACAGGATCCTTGGTGTGTGTTAGATTTAACTCTATGTTAAATCTTTTTTTTTTTAAGGTAGAAAAAGGTAAATGGGTATCTACAGCCACTTTTCACCTATTCCTGCTTCAGAATAAAATGATAGTGACTTTTTTAGTGAAGAGTGTGTGCTTTTGGGATCTAGACCAGCCTGATCAATATTGGCTCACCTCAAACACTAAAACCGTCTCAAATGTTGGAGACACTTAGCCACACTCTGAATTTTTAGTTTCAAGAATCCTTTTCCTGCATACTTCTCCCAAGAGTCTCACACAATTTATTTCAGCTTTTCAGCATCATGCGCTCCATTTGCTGAATATCTCATCAGCGGGTTAGGGATAGAGAGGGAACGGTGATTGGATGCAATGACATTTTGCATTAAGTTCCTCAGAGATAGCAGAAGGAAAGAGTGGAACAGCTGGTACAGATTTAGAATGTTTCAGTAAGCAGGAGTTTGGCAAAGAAAAACAGTACATGTTATAAATCAGAATTGTTATTTTCTTGACAACGCAACTAAAATCCCTCCTTCAGAACCTTAAGTAAGGTTTTGGTGAATTTGAAATGTTCTTTGAGGCATCTTAGATAATCTGGATTATCTAAAATTACTCTGGATATTTGTATTTACCTTTCTGTATTGTTTCTGGAATGATTTATTAATGTTGGGTTGACCCTTGGGCTTTCCTCTCACCCTTGTGCAGTGCTCTACCACCTGTGGAATAGGGGCTTTCTGGAGACATGTGGAATGCAGCAGCGGGAACACATCTCACTGTCAGCATACAAAAAAGCCTGATCCTGCAAGAAAATGTTATCTCCGCCCATGTGCTAGCTGGAAAGTAGGAAATTGGAGCAAGGTAATTTCATTCATAACTGTGTGACAACAGTAAACTTGCTGAATTCAAAGAGCAGGGAGTTCTAAATGCTTCGTTTTAAAAATAATTATTTACTCTGTGAGTGTATACATGCTTTCCAGTTGACCATTCAGCACTAATTTACTAATTTCCTGACTAACTTATTTATGGAAATGTATTTATTGCGAATTTTATTCTTCCTGTGTGGGGGTCATGCTCTTTAACTCTTGCATCTAGAGCTATGACCTCACCATTCATATTCTGTGGAGATCCTAGCGCCAAGCTCTGCAGATTTGCGTGTGGTTTCTTTTTGATCTTTGCCTCCAGGGGCTCATCCTAATTTTAAAAAGTAGGTGGGAAATAATTGGGAAAGTGAATTGGCATGTTCCTATCCACTCTTGCCAGTGTGTATTCATCTCTTACGTGGACTGTTCCCCAGTTGTGTAACTTCTTAAGTTTTACCTAAACCTAAAGAAAGTACTGGAGAGAATGCCCATTCCTTGGGCCCATGTCTAGGGTCTTATTTGGTCCTAGTTACTTACACAAGCCTGGTCAAGACACAAAACATTGTTCACGGTGGTAAGTGTAACCCAATAAATTGCCTTTGAGTTCTTTTTTTTATATTTTTTGGTATAAGATGTGTAATGAACACCTAGAAGGACTTTGATGGCTTCTTGAAACTGTTACGTTTTGTTTTCATGCTGTCTAAAAGTGGGGCTTCAAACAGTGGGTTATTTTGAAAGACTCAACAGAGAAGAACTACAAAATTCTATTTGAAATGATGTTGATTTAATAAAGAAAAAGATAAATATTTCAATCTTTCTTAATATGTATCATATTTTCAGACAATCTGGAGGGCAGATTTATAAAAGAGCATGCAGAAAAGGTTATAGTTACAAAACCTGCACTGTATTGAGCACTTTGACATAGAATCAATTTGTATGTGAAATACCTGCCTGTCCAGGCAAGGCCAAGGCATTACATAACCACATTTAAGCCTTTGAACTTAATTTTAAATGATACATAGACAGTAGGGCATATTTCACCTTCACTTTTTCATCATAAATGTTACTGCTCTTTCAACAAGTGGATAATAGTTATGTCACAGAAAGTAGCAAAAATTCAGGTTTAATGATAAAATATTACGGGAACCAAATGTTACAAAGTGTCAGTCCAATTGTGAGGTCAGTTTGAGACAAAAGGCTTCTCCTAGCAGATATCGATTATGTTAGCTACCCTTATTTTCCAGCAATTCCACTATACAAACCTAATTACACTTTCTTATATAAGAATGGCTATTTTACTTTGCTTTTGCAAGGGGCAATTGTTTTTCTCATCTATAACATTTTCAAGGCACCTTACAACAGCAAGATGGCTATATTCCCCTGCTAGTGTAGTAAAGCTTTCTCTGTTCTTTCATCCTCATCTAACTCTTCCTTTCCTCTAAAAGAGAAATGCTTCAGACTAGATCTTACAGTCTGAGTTTAATGCCAAATGTAATTTGCACATATGTGGGGGCTGTGTGTACTGAGTTCATTTCACAGTCACTTCTGTCCATTGTTTCTACCCAGAGGGACAGACACTTCTGTGAACAAGCACATGGACAGCATCAGTTGTTATTTTGGATCATGGCTGTAAAGCTGAAAGCTGGTGTGAAGTTATTCAGTGGTGTAGGCAGAATATGTTTCAATTCTGCATGAAGACAAGTTAATTAAATGTATATTTGTCCTTATCCTTGGGGTAGCAAATTGAGTTTGTCCTCAGCAGCAGGAGAGGTCCTGGGCTTTGGTATGTGGGGACAGACCCTGGTGCTGCTGCCTGACACCTTGGAGCAATCTCTGGGGAGAAATAGGGGACTGGAAGAGCTCCCACATCTCCCACTGGAAGCTCCCAATACTGATTCAAGCTAAGAAGCAATGCCACAGGCTGTGGCATTGTGAGTGAGGCTCAGGGTGTCTCTATTCTCCTCTCACATCCAGATTACTTTTGGGGTATGGATCCTCCTGGTCCCGTGGAGGAGCAAAGAGGATGAGGGTGGGAACTGCTACTGCGGGATGAGTCCACCATCTCCTAGTGGTATCAGCAGCAATTCAAGTTTATGGGCTGAGAAAAGGGGCAGTTTTGCCAGCCTGAACAGTCCTCCTCCATGGGCAACTACTTCTTCCATGGCTGAATGAGAAGTCAGCTCATGCAGCTGTGCCTCTTCCCTTCCTCCCTCCCTCAGAAACAGCTGAAGAACCAACAACTTCCATGTGTATAGGATTTGCCTTTTTTATTTATTGCATTATGATTCTTTCACTATGACATTTTTTTAAATACTTGGCAAGATTTCCTACTTAAATATGCTTCTGTGTTATTAATGGATATTCCAGTAAAGAATGGGAAATATTTGTGTGACATGTTCTTATTTGCTGTGGAGAAAATCACAGTTTTTAAGCCTAGCAACAGATTATTGTTCAGATAGCCTGGAAATTACCTCCTTGTGTCAGGATGCTCAAAATTCAAGAGCATCAAGAGCTCAAAATGTCCTCTTTCTCCTCCTCTGTAACCGGGGATGGGACAGCCCCTCAGCAGAGCATCATTTGGAGATGTGCCCCTTTCTGTTCCCCGAACAGTGCTCTGCCAACTGCAATGGTGGTTTCAAGACCCGAGATGTTCACTGCATCGATGTTCGTGAAAAGCGACTTCTGAGGCCTTTCCATTGCCAATTACTTGGATATAAACCACTACTCAACACTAGTTGTAACACAGAGCCTTGCTTGCAGTGGCACGTGGAGCCCTGGAACGAGGTATTGTTCCTTAAAAGAAGCTTTGGGAATTAACATTTAGCTGGGAATTAACAGTGACTGTGCTGTCCTATATTCCTTGCATTAATACGTGTCAGGAGCGGCCTTATACCAAGTATTTTGGACCAGTAATGGCTTCTTCCCTGTCTCATTACAAGCATAAGGTGAAGTAAATGTTTTGGTGCAGAGCTTTTCTTTGTATCTTGCCTGTAAGATTTGGTGTGCAGACTACTCTGTACATCCTGCCAAATCACAGAGGTCAGTGATATGCTTCTTGTTACCTGTGGCTCCACATTTCAAAAAGAACAACTTTTCCTACTGTCTTTGTGGTCTGTTTCTGGATTCTCATCCATTTCCATCTCTCTCGTCGTGGGTTTGTGCACCTCTCTTGTTAGTGTTCAAGAACATGCGGTGGTGGCCAGCAAAAGCGACGTGTCTACTGCCCAGAAGGCAGCTACTGTGACTGGACAAAAAGACCTAATGCCATTGCATCGTGTAACAGGCAACCTTGTACACAGTGGATTAACCAGGCATGGAGCCCGGTAGGATTCAGTTCCTTTTTGGTATATTTGATGTCATGAGTTGACCATATTTGGTCATATTACTCACTTGTCTGTGAATCTCAGTGCCTGTGCCAAGTAGAGTTTCTTTTGCACAGCTGGAAGTATGAAGGAAGATATTTTGAAAATATTGCTAAGCATTTCAGAGCCAGCCCACCTCATTTCCTTCAGTGATAAACATTTGTTGCTGCATTAGATGCTGTTGGATGGAGGGCTGAATTTTGACCAATAGACCTCTACTTTGGATTCTGGGAATCTAATATGGAGTGTGTCTTTGGGGAACCTTCCAGTATCTGCAATACATGTTTGGGTATAAAGAAACTGGTATATCTAATCAAATGTTCCCTCCAGTTTCCATAATAAACCTATTCATATATTACAAATAGTCCTCACAGCAGAAGAAAACATTGAAAGCCAGGAGCCACAAATAAGAAAATAATGGAGAGTCATTTAACCCAGAAAATTTAATGAGTTGTTTTTGACATAAAGCCATTAGATGGGATATGATTATAATATAATGTAGAGTTAACGTAAATCTAACACTTAAATATTGAAGTGAAAATGTTGGGACATGCATAAAACAAGCAACTGAATACCAAAATGCATAGCAGCTATTTTAGTGATTTATTAATAACATTTATTTTACTTTCTAAAAAAACTACTTTAAACATTAATCTAAAATTGCCACAAGAGTACCAGTAATATTGTGTCTTAGGCACAGAGATGTACATTAGAGAGACAATAATTTGCAGAAAAATTAAAGAGGTACCAGTCCTGTCTTCATCTCTTGTGCTTCATTAGCTGTCATTCTCTGTTGAAGTATTTATCTTGCTGGCCACTATTTATCTGAAGAGAAAAAGAATTTAAAATAAACTGAAGTTCTCAGACACTGTCTGACGATGTCAGAAGAGCTAAGTGCATTTACAGAATAGTACAGGAAAGTGTTATTTTATACCATCTGTATGCAGACAGAACAAGCAGCTGGCAGTTGTTTAGTGGCCATAAAGAATGGATAACCACAGTGTAAATGTCACCAAAGCAAAAATATCTCACTGAGCGTGTTTTAAATCTTCAGCTTGATCATTTCTACACCTGTCGTTGCAATTAATTATTCATGTTTAGTTTAGATGGTGAGAAAACAGAAGAAACAAAAAATGTCAGTGTGCAGTCCTACTTTGGATTACTACTCTCTAACTTTATAGGACTGACATTTCAGGTCATCCTCATCATCCTCCATAAGAAACAGTCATCTCACACATGTTACACATTCCAAGGTGCTGTAGTGATACTATTTACCCCTCTGCTGTATCCTGCCAAATCTGGCCATGATGTCCCATGGAGGTGTCTGGATGAAGAAATAGAGTACATAAATACTTTAGTGTAATTGGTCCTGGATCATATGGCATTTTTAGCTTCCCATCACATTACTGCTCAATTATTGGTCTATTACACAATTTCTATGTAAAAGACTTTTAAGTATATTAAAATTACTCTCTTTCAGTGTACCGTTTCTTGTGGAGGGGGCGTTCAGCAAAGAACTGTGAAGTGCATGAATACAGAAACCAATGAAACTGAAGATGACAGTGTGTGTGTGAATAAACCCAAGCCCACAGAGTACCAGAAATGCAATCAGCAAGAGTGCAGAAAAGGTACAGGTATGATAACACACCTGCATCAGTTTGTTTCTAAAAAACTTTCCATTTGTGCTCAGGGTCTGTGGAAAAGTGGGAGTTGACCCAATTTATCAGCTTGTTCTGAATACTGCAGGCTCAGTAATTAAAGGTCAGGCTAACCTGCTGCTGCTCAGCTGCAGCGTTGGCAGAATCACGTTGTGGTGTTCTCCAGCCCTACTGGATTTGTGTTGCCACGATGGGGAATGCAGTTCTCTGAGCACGCATCCCTAATTTATGATGCCACAACTAAATTATTAGGTGTGCTTGTATTGACCTGTTTTAGGTAATTCACAGGCTGCTCTGAGGGCTGTGGAAGGACATACTGTGCGCCCTAGCAGATGCCATTTCTTAAGACAGACCCATATGGGAACTGCAAATTCTGAGCTGGGAGGGCAGGCAAAGCGAGACAGACACTGTAAGAAAAATCTGACTGGCAGTGAACAAAAATACACTCTTGGCATTATGAATTTGTTGTCCCACAGGGTGAGGCTGTCTCCAAAATTAAGAGGTGGAAAGAATTCCTCTTGTGACTAAGAGCGTCCTGTACCTCTCTCCTTCAAGCTTCCAAGAGCTCAGTTGTGTAGATGGTTGATAGCCCAGGAGAGAAGTAGCAGGGTCATTCTGACATATTCATCAGTGACCTGGACGAGGGGACAGAGTGT
>BJBW01013978.1:70379-109631 GCA_004320125.1 Scolopax mira | reverse complement strand
TACAAAGATGATGAGGGTCCTGGAGCGTCTCCCTTATAAGGAGAGGCTGAGGGACTTGGGTCTTTTTAGTCTAGAGAAGAAAAAGCTGAGGGGTGATCTGATCAATGATTATAGGTACTTAAAGGGAGGGTGTCAAGAGGATGGGGCCAGTCTTTTTTCAGTGGTTCCCAGGGACAGGACAAGAGGAAAAGGGCACAAACTTGAATATGAGAAGTTCCACCTAAACACGAGGAGGAACTTCTTTACTTTGAGGGTGGCAGAGCCCTGTTACAGGCTGCCCAGGGAGGTGGTGGAGTCTCCTTCTCTGGAGACATTCTAAACCCACCTCTAGGTGGATCAACTCTGGCAGGGGGTTGGACTAGATGATCTCCAGAGGTCCCTTCCAACCCCATGGGATTCTGTGATTCTGTGTTCCTATATTTTTGTTGGAAGTATACTGTGCTGCTTCAGATTGCCTACAAGTGTGAGCAGAGCAGTATCTGTGCATCTCCTTATAGGCACCGCTCTCTTTTTCATCTATGGATAGAAAACTATTCACTAAAGTCCAACCTTGCTGTCATGGAAATACATCAGCATTTTCCCATAGACTTCATTACAAATGGATATGGATCCAGAACCCAACCACCAGTTTTAACTATTGCCCCCAAAATGGTACTTCACGCATACAAAATTATAGTTGATGAGCAAACTAAAGTAGGTGGGTTCATTTGGTATTTGGAGATCACCTTCCTAAGTGTGTGAATTAAAATAAAAATCAAATGTCATTAGGTGTAAGGGAGCTGTTTTCTGTTCTTTTGTGTGGAGGTTATTCACAGCTATCCCTTCCTGTGCATAGAAATAAAAGAAGACTGAAAATACCGGCCATTGTTTTTTTTTTAAAAAAAAACCAGCCCAATTTCAGGGAAAGTAATGGTTGTGCTGCCAATGTTGTTGCTATGAGCACTGCCCAAAATGCCTTGCAAAGAGTGTGTGGCCACGTCCCACCTGATTGTCCCTAACGAAGGGACTCACCTGCACATACCAAGCCCAGGCTGGGAGAGAAAGGCCAGGACAAGGGGTACCCGGGCTCCCCATCCCAACAGCATGGAGCTCTGCCAACTCGGCGCTGGAACCAGTTATGAGGCCGTACCTCGGGATACCTGAAATTAGCCCCATAAGGGCAGACTTTTCCAAAAATGTCTTAGAAAAGAGCGGCAACGTTATCAAAAGAGCCAGGATGTCAAACTTTACTTTTGAAAATCTCCCCAGGAATCCCATCTATCTGCCTTTTTAGTCACTTTGAAAGTTGGTGATTAAATCCATACTTACAGTGTGATTCTCCCACACATGGGGAGCAATGGGAGCTTTGTCATCACCACTAATGGGGACAGGATTGTGAGGAATGAAATATGCAAGGAGTATGCAATGAGGGGAAAAAACGAGGCTTGAAAATCATCAAATGAAAAGAGCCAGCAGAGTTTTTAATTTTTGTGCATGCTTTAATTACTGAAAATGATAGAAGCACTTTGCCATTTCTAAAATGGTTACGTTTAAAAATGTCTGGGCTTGTTTGTTTGTTTCTTTTGGGAATGACTTACAATAACCAAGAGATATAAATCAACCCATGGTTTTGCTTTTCTTTTCTTCTGCAGCCGCAGTTTAAACAACCAAACAGCGGGGCAGCTCCTCAGCAGCCCGAATCCACACTGAGCAATCTGCCAAGGCTGGTGTGGGGCAGGCAGCACTGGCAGAGATGGAGTTGTCCCACAGCACATGGGATGTTGTCCTCCTGGGTAAGGGGCCCACAGAGCCTCCCCAGGAGGCTAATTCCCTCAAGAAGTTGCTATCTTCTTAGGACCTTTCCTTCCTTGGTTTAAAAAGGAGCAGTGCTGACTGTTGATGGATAGCCCGGATTTTGTGGTTATTTGGGGTGAAATTCTTACTCCAGTTTAGCAACTCCATAGGGTTTGGCTGAGAATTGTGTCAGGTCGTGCACCCAAATCTTCTTCCACTTCCATATCTCTCTGCACCTTTCCTCTCCCCCTTCCCCTAGCCCATACAGACGTGGGTGAGGGCCCACAGTGGCTTCTCAGTCCCCAGGGGAGGAAGCCCACAGGGCCATCCCCAAGCCCCATCAAAGCAGCTGCCTTGGGTACGGATGGTGAGCACAGCAGTACTGGGTGGGCAGCTGATGTGGGCCAGCTGCATGGACACTTAGCCTGTGTCATGGACAATGTTCTCTAGGATGTCGTGGTTGTCTTGCCTCTATTGGCCACGGGGACTATCATGGCCTGGTGTCTCTCTAGGGCCCTCAGAAATGGCTTTGCTCCAGTGGCCAGACACAGGGCACCAATGAACTGTCACATGGTGAAAATCCCCATCATTCTCTTAAGACCATCGAGGAAGAGAGACAAAGCCATGGGACTTGTCACCGGACTCTTCATCCCCACCTTTGTTTCTAAAACCTTCCCTCCATCAACACAACTTGCTCCATCGGCAAACAAGCCACACATTAATGTGTGATACACAAAACCACGTCTCCCAGAGCACTGGACTTTACACCCTTGTGGTAGAACAAGCAGCAGGAGGAAGCCAAGGCAGGACCACATCACGGATCTGAGCTTGCAGAGAAGGTTTCTGCTGTCATGACGGCAGCAGATGGGCCTGTCTGCTTTCTCCCTCGGTGTTTCAGTTTTTTGTTTGTAAAATGCAAATATTAGCTCTTCTGTGTCTCACAGGCACACTGTGAGAATACATGTATTAAAGACGTGCAGTAGTCAAAGTCCACATCAGGGCAAAAAATCTTAGGGAAGATAAATACGCCTGTAGACACCAAGAAGTCCTTTTCTTTGATGCTTTAAAGCTTTTATGGTCAATAAAGAAACCTTGAGTTGTACAAAGTCTGTCTGGCAGCTCTAATATTAGCATCCTCACCACAGCTACTTCTCCTTGGCGATGTCTGTTTGCATCTCTGCGTGATGCTGATGTTGGCCATCATTGTCACCTACGAAAAACCACGCTACAAATCTGGTTTGTGCCTGATGTTGAACCGGTTTGCAAAAATGAATCAGTCATTTGAGAGTGTGAGGAGAGGAAGACACCACCAGCATTTTTACGTGAAATGAAAAGATGTGGGAGGTGTTTCTTCATAGGAAGCGACTGAGAGAAAAACATCATAACTTGGTAAAGGAGTAAATACCATTTTGTAGCTGCACCGGGGGATATTTGCATCCTTAGTTCAACCAAGCAAAGAGCCTCTTGTGATAAATAAAGCCCTCGCTGGATGGCGGAGCCACCGGGGACCCTGTGCTGTGAGGCAGCCCCTGCTGGGACCCTCTCCCATGGCAGCACGGTGGGGAATGGGAGGCATCACACACCCTTAACGTGGCCCAACAGATCTCTACCAGAGCATGAGGGATTGTACAATCCATCACCCCACCCGGGATGACATCAAGCTGCATTTACAACTCACCATTCCCCCGTCTTGCTTCTGAAGTCCTACCCACGCAACCGCAGCAGCCTCAAAGGAGGGTTTGCGTGGGGTTTTGTGGTTGCTTGTTGGTTTTTTTTTTTCCTTCCCTGGAACATTTGACTCAATCACATTCGCAGATATTTCAAATTTTTCATTCACGTGACACCTGAGCTTTATTTACTTTTGAAATAAGTCCATCTCATTAAGAGAATTCATTATCCATTATTACTGTCATGTCATTCTCCTAATAAAAAGGAATGACTGTAGAAGCATTCAGTGGCTTAGCTGGTAGCATAGTGAGCTATTATGCTGCAAACCTGCACTCGCACTGCACGTTGGTGTGCCAGGGCTGGCAGAGACTGGAAGCATCAATGAGGTAATAGTCTTAATCTCCGAGGGGAGGATTATGTTGTGCTGGGCTGCAAATACCTCCTACCGTCAGCAGGATAATACTTCAGATGGAGCTATAAATTGTTCGACAAATAAGGACAGGTGCTGGGAAGAGGGTGGAAAAAAAACCCAACCACCCTGCAATGTAATGTTCCATCATCATCTCCAGATAAGAGGTGGGAAAAGCATTGTTCTCACTGCTAAACTGTTATCACTTTTCCTCTGTTTAATTTGCCGACGTGGCACGGCCAGCCACTTAAAAGTGAAGTGCTTCTGTAGTAGTTGGGTCTCTTCCTCACAGAAACTCTATTTGCTTTTGTTGACAAACACCAGTTGTAGATACATGTGGCATGAAGTGATCATGGACAAGGTGCCCCAGCCACATTGTCCCACCTCCCTGTGTCTACTCCACAGAGCGTTATGGCTCTTCTCACCTTGACCAGACCATGCCTTTTACCACTCTCCTGCTCAGAAGAGCATCAGCATTCATTGCTCTCCATGACCACTGCTCCTTTTCATGCTTTAGAGACCCGATGCTCCAGGTTCACCTTGACTGGCCTGGAAGGACACATCCCACCCAGTTGAACCAGATGTTCTGGTTTGGTGGTTTGCTTCCCATCCCGCAGCACGTCCTGGCATGAGAAAGAGATTTCTCATTTACGAGAGGGGAAAAAAAAAAAATTTAAAAGTTGGCACAATTTCCACAACATCTTTTGCCATCGGAGGTCAATGAATGTCACAAAGCTGGGTGAATGGTATTGCTCCCATTATACAGAGGCTGTGAGATAAACATTAAAAATTATTTAAGCAGTGCTCGTTGCCAGGATAAACTTCATCCAGTGGCCCCTGGAAGATGTTGCTCTACCAGAAGAAAGCAGAAGAGGAGAAAGCATTTAACAGCAGCACACAGACCACCAGTTCAGGCTAAAACATGATCAGAGATTTGTTCCTAGCCATACATTGAATTTTACAGAGAGTAGTGATTTACTTGCCCCTGCTATTATCTTGCTGGTCTTCCCACTGCTACAACTTGTGCTTGATCCGAAGCCGCATCCAGCCACACAACAAATCAGCGGTGGGTTTTGAGTGGGAAGCAATGATTTCAGCCTCGTGGGTGGTTACTGGAGTCTAGCTGAGAATCTTTGGTTTGGACCAAGTCAGCATTAATTTATATTTGCCTGACTTCCTTCTCAAAAACCAGAACTAGATATCCCCCGCGTGCCCAGCTGTAGCCAAGGACCTGCTCTTCGCCCGGGCTACATCTCCCCTGATGCAATAAGGACATTCTTTCTCTCCATGTGAAAGACCCTCTTTTGCCTAGAAATGCCCAAAGAAACATTTCCAGGTCCCTGGATCAGCAATATTTAAATGGTTTTGCCTATGGAAAATTTCAGCATTTGCCAACTTTGTCCTGTTCTGGGATTACAGCAAATGTTGAAATACTGGTTTTGCCCATCAGATTAAAATTCCTTTTCAAATTTTATCTAAGCTCAAACTTGTTCAGCCCTGGGAAATGGGAAGAGAGACCTCTTTTGGGCAAACTCTTAGCAACATGTGATTTTAAAAAAATGTTTACAATGTGGGTCTGACTCCACTCCCAGTCCCACAGATGGAGGCATTAAGTAGTTCCTCTGGTATGAGTGGTCTTTCCTATGTGTAGAACCATGACCGGCTAGAGGAGAACCAAGCTTACAAAGTGGTTAAGGATATAACCAAACAGATTTCTCTGCCAGAAGCAATGGAAAAAATGCAAATCATGATGCACTAGTTTAATTTTTTCATTTTTTCTTGTTCCTTCTTCTTCAGGAGGTGCAGGCAGTGCTGCACAGAGCAGCAAGAAGTATTCACTGCAGAAGGGCTGAGCTGCTGCTCACTGCAAACTGATTTAATTGTTTCCACATCTGCGTCTTCCTTTTCATAAATTAATAACTTTCTCACTCTCATTTTTTCCCACTTCCCCAAAGAAATGCCTGATATTTTTTTTTGTTAGAAAGTTAAACGGTTCTCATAGTAATTGCAGAGATCAGGAAAAAAAAAAAAAGTCTATCTCTTCTTAAGCCCTTGGTCTGAAGATTCCCTTTAGCATCTACTCACCCAGTCATAGCTCTTGTCACTACACAACTCAAACCCAAGTGTTTTCTTCAAGAGTTTCAGCTTGGAATTGTGTGACTTTGTGGCTGAGCACATCCACTCCAGCACCAGGACCCTGACTCCGCAGCTGATGTAGGAAACAGGGCCATTTTTTTGAAGTAAAGAGGAACTTTCCCAAGCCAGGACTGCAGGATCTGCCCAGGATTTGGTCTTCACCCAACTCGCATTTACGCCAGATTAACCGATCGCTGAGGGTGGTGCAAAGGGTCTTTACAGTAATTGTAAATTTAAAGCCACATTAAGAGAAGGGAGAGTGAGATTTGCAAAACTCTAAGCAGAACGTCTTGTCTCTGGTTACCCTGCAGCCAAGTGAGCAAAGCTGAGCAGGTTAAAGATGCATTAGGACATAAAAACCAATAGCAAAAACTAAACTCTTCTTTACCAACATTGCCACAAGCTACCCAGCACGTCCCTGTCCTTGGGTTGGTTTTCAGCAGCCTTTGGAGCCATTTTTATCTTTCTGCCACTCTGATTTAAGATATAGTGTTACTTAAACCCCCTAACAGTCAACTACATGTCAAAAGATGAAAAAAAATTTCTGTCAGCCTCTGCTTTTTATAAAAATATATCAATTTAATAACTTGGTTTAAAGAAAAACAGAATGATCATGTTAAAATACTGCCAAATTTATAAACTTTGACAGTCCCACATACTGAGATGAACAGGCAAATTTATTTAATAAGAAATAAAATACATTTTCTCCCTGCATTCATTGAAATAAAAAGACAGACACATCTGTCCCAAATTTCTTTTAAGAAACAGAATGGCTGCTAGTAACTAGAAAATAGTGCCTTTCTGCTGGCTTACCTCAAGATAAATTTACAGCTTCACTGTAACAGTATCAGAATTCAAAATGTAATCAGTTCAAGTAGAATGAGATCAAACATTTCTGTCCACATTAACTCTTTGATGTCACAATTCAATATCTCACAATGAAAGATGTGTATGGAAAACGCAAGAAAGTTTATGCGAGTTCTTGCTGTTCTCAAAGTTGAAAAATCTGCGGGGTCTGTTGTGTGGGGTTTGTGTATTCCCAGGGAAACGTGTGGCTCACGTTGCAGGTTATCCCAGCACAGGAGTTATGGATTTACAGGATTTTTGAAAGATGCTGTTCTTGCCCTTGGCAAGACCTCACAGCCTCATAGTCCAGTAGCTGCTTGGAGACCTAAACCAACATTCTCAGTGATAAAACACGTTCCAGGCGTACTTCAGTGCGAGATATTTGTGCAGTTAAGAGTACGAACCAATTTAAAGAAAGGGATGATTATTCTGTCATCTGACCTCAGAGGAGGGATAGTCCACTCTCACCCCAAAAGAGTGCAGAAAAAAGAAAACAGTATTTGCAGCTGTACAAAAGAAAAAAAGACAGAGAATCATAGAATTGTAGAAACTTCTAGGTTGGAAGGGACCTTCAAGATCATCTTGTCCAACCATCAACCTAACTCTGACAAAAATAAACACCCACACAATAAACAAAATGCAACACCATCACTAAACCATGTCTCCCAGTTGTCCTTCTCTATCACAGCAGGTGGAATTATTGCACAGTCTCCCCACGTCTCCAGAACAAGGGGTTTACACAATGTCCTACATCAAATGGAAAACCCTTCCTTATGAACTTTTGCTCTCCTCTCAGACCAGACAATTTTTCTTGGTCTTTGGTGCTCTCAGTTTCCTTTGTGCTTCTCAGAGGGCACCAAGTGGGCACCAAGAAAAAAGCAGCAAGGAAATTCCTTATTTATAAAGCCAGAATCAGGTCATGCAAGCCCAACAGGCACATAAGTAATTGTTTAGTTTAACGTGACGTTCCCTCTATGGGGAAAGAACACTTACTGGCCCCACATTTGGGGGACCTGAGCACTATACCTAGAAACCATGGTGAACCTTCCTAACGAGAACCAAGATGGGGTTTACTGGGGGTAAATAAGGGTCAGCTAAAGGGGCCATAGCTCCTCATTAGTGCTCTCTGATGAAGTCCTTGTTTGTGGGTTGATATGACCCAGCTGCAGCTGCCCCACGAGGCTGGGCCACCTACCCCCTGGCACACACTCAGCTTGTGCTGGCCAAAAAGCACTTTTTCTGGTCTAGCCTGAAAGACTTCTGCAAACAAGGCAAGCTGTATGAGCAAAAATCACTTGATGCCAGTATAAGCTGTGTTTCCCTGACAGCTTTTGCCAGCGTGAAGTGTTCTTAAAAACCGTAAAAATAAAAAAAAACCCAAAAATGTCACACCCTTGGCTGGCACCGGCATGTGTGCAGACGGTTTAAAGATATATTTGGCCCAGGTTTGCTTTTGCTGGATAAGGCTGTACGAGTGTAATTGAAGAATGTTATATTAATAATAAATGCCATGTTTATTAACATATTTAACAATATTAATAAACGGGAAGCTGTCAAACTGGTGTTACCCCGAGCAAAGACCATAATAACACTAAGTGGTAACTCCAGGGGACTACGTGAAAACAAGACCCTTTCTTCTGATGGAGGTGCAAAGTGTGGCAAGTGAAAAATAAAGTGATATCTCTCCTACCTTTGTGAAGGGCAACTTTGAGATAGGGAAGGTTACTTAGGCAGGGTCTAGAAAAAAAGAAATGAGCTTGTACTATAACAGGTCAAGGTCTTTGGATTCCCAAAGGCTATTTCTTTGCTAATAAAAGTGCTTTGCTGTCTATGAAACAGAGATAGTGTGTGTACTTGTCTATTGAGAAGCATCTAAAGTGATTTAACCTGCCACAGTGAAATGAAGACTTCCATGAGAGAGTCCCAGAGGAAAAATTAGTGGCCCTGAATACACCTGCCTGGGACAAAGCACGTGTCCTCCAAGGAATAGACAGGCCAGACTCTGCGTCTGCCCAAGAAATCTGAATACAAATCCTTGAAAGCTAAAATTAAAAAGTAATTACCTGAGTAGGGGTCACAGAATCCATTACTTTGTAGATAGGCTTTATTAGAACAAGAGAGTATCAGACAGATACGACAAGTATGACCTGCCATAATCCAGCTAAACCACAGCTGCGTATAAAAATGTACTGTTTTATTGTGTGGAGCTGCCTTATTTTCAGAGCATCACCAGCGCTGTAGCCCAGCTTTGCTCTATGGCAAACAAGGGACTGCCAACCTTCTTCAGAACTGGCATACAATGGGGGCTATAAACTGGGAAGACTAAACAGTTGTTATTCAGAATAGACCATTTACCTCGCTGCATTTGACAGTTGAGGTTTGGAGGGGGGAGGATTTAAATATATTTTAGCACCATAATTTTTCCTATTCAGCCAGCACTTTTTTTCCATAATTGCTTGCAGGTAGGACATTTGGACCCTGACCAGGCACAGCTTGTGAGTATTTCCAAGTCAAGAGCTTGGAAATCAACAGGATTACTCACCTATTTGAGAGCAAAAAGGAGCAAGGGAGGCAAGGTTTGTAGGGAGTGGTAATGTACTTTATGAGGAAAATTGATATAACTGGAAAAAAATGGGCAAGTTCTCATTGACACAGGTTCTAAGTGTGAGCCCTGTAAGAGGCTTTCATTTCTGATGTGGATGAATTACTTGGTTCACACCTTCTGTTGCCTCGAAACACCTCAGGGCCAGGTTCCTCCCATTTTCAGGCATTTGGCTGCAGTGCCTTTTCCCACAGCCTCCTCAATGAGATCTGAACTGCTTTCTAGACGTACCTATGCTTTTTTGTTGGTTTTTCTTTTTTTTTTTCCCAGGGCACCTGAGGCACCTCCTGAATTATGTGCCTATAATTCAGGGGGATTTAGGACACCTGACGTGTCATGTAATGTTACACAATTACATCCCAGATCCTAGCTTTCAACAGCTAAAATCCAGCAAACCTAGATGAAGTGATTTCAGGCTGAGTTTCTTTGCGGTTCCATTAGGCTGTTTTGGCCAATTATTAGCTGTAACATAAAGCAAATCTCAAAAAAAAAAAAAAAAAAAAAAAAACAACCCAAAAAAAACCCCAAAACCAAACAAATCTGGCTCTGAATTCTCTATATATTCAATCCTCTAATCCCACCCCCGCATAATCTGTTATATCATGGAGCCCTTGGTGTAGGTGTGTAGTTCCCCCCATCCCACCACCCCTTTCAGCCCATCTGGGCTCTCTTCAGCACACCCCAGAGCCAGGGAATTAGGTTTCCACAGACCAGGCTGGTGTCTGTGCTCCACTCCCGGCTCTGAACCTGGATGGAAAAAGGTACTTACTTGGGTTTGATGTCACCTCCCAGCTCCAGAGGTGAGAGCAGAAAATGGGATGTACTCTGCTTTTATTGCCCAAACCAAACCCCCGAGTCCATCCTTAGTCTCTGTGAAGAGCAAGGGGAGAAGAGGACAAGGATCAGGATTGTGATTCATTGCACCTTCCCCTGATACTTCACTGCATTTGGGACACAAGGTCTTCATTTAGTTCATCTCTCGTTGGGTAGATTTAAACCCTACTAGAAGCACCATTGGCAAGATAGTGGCTCTTACAATATATATCCATGAGCATATTCCCATTTCTTGTTCTCAGGAGAAAAATCATGCTTTTTACTTGCATACGCTGCACATTCTTAGTTCTTTTCTTCATTCCTCCATGTATTTTATTTATGCTAGAACTGCAACTTTGAAACCAAATGTTTGATACCCATTTATATTCGCCAGCCTTCACAGCATGTGCCTGGCTCATGAAAAACAAAGGACTGGTGAACAAGTGCTACTTCCTGCCAATAAAGTAAGTTGTGCTACAGAAACTTAATAGGAAGCTTGCTGAATATTTTAAAATAAATACTAACAACCTCCACCCACCCAAATATTAATTGAAGAGATTGGCCAAAGGCCTCATATTCTTACATAAATCCACTTTACTGTTGAGAAAAGATGTACTAAGGAAGATTGAGTCCCCAGCAGGATGCAGCTTAAGAAATGGGGAAGTAGCAAAAGAGAGCTCAGCAGAAGGAATGTCAGTGAGACATTGGACAATGCATCCCACAGATGATATATGTCTAAGAGAAACCATGCTCATTTTGAAATCTAATTAAAAATTAGATGTTACCAAATATCACATAACCCGATTCCAAGATCTGTTTCATCAGCTCAGAACTTTTTCATATCACTGAGACGGCACAGGTGCATACAAATATATAATTTGAATTTGTTCCTTATGAAACAGCTCATAAGTAAAAAAACACCCTGTTTTAGCTATTATCAGATGTATTTTTCTAGGTGCCCATAATGGCAAAACTAGCATTAGCCATTCACATCGTTAAAGCTTGGGGAGCTGACCAGGCTGGATACACAGGCTCTATGAGACTATAAAGAAAAAGTCTGTGAGCAAACTCCTACGAGGAATGAATCAAAGCTCTGTGTGAAAGGTAATTTCAGCATCTCTGGCCTAGCACCAGCTTAAGCATACAAGATGGGTTGCTTTCCACTCTTGGCCTAGTTGAGTTGGCGTGACTTTGTAGGCAAGAGAGAGGGAATCAGAGCAGGAGTCTGTGTGTATGAAGGAAAGAACAAATCAACCCCTGCCATAAATCAGCTTTAGTCTTACAGGAACCAACCTCAGAGGTTCCTTTGTCAGCTCCGGAGGTAAAACCAAAGCAGTCAAGCTCCTGTCTAGGCAGTTCTTAATCAGGCTGGTGTATTTTGTCCAACCACACACCACTGTCCCAGAATTCCAGACAAATGGCCAAAGTTCTTCTATTCAGATAACATTTCTAAGCAGAGAAAAATAGTTTATATTGTAGTAAACCTAGGTGGGTATTATTCCTGTTTTGTTTGTTTTGTGGTTTATTTTTCTTAAAGTAATAACACATCCTTATTCTAAAATTCACAATGCCATCATTTAACAGTTGTAGCTTGTGCCAGCTCCCTGGATTAGTAAATTAAAATAATGAAATTGTGAAATATCTTCCCACCATCAAGGAAAGGGAAAAAAAAAAAGTTTTAGGGCTTTTCCAAGCATTTGCAGTGATGAGCTTGCCAATCAATCCTTGCTGTGTAGTGAGCAGAAAAGAACTAATTATGTGACTTTTTTTTTTCTTAATTTCAGAAAAAAGAACATATAATAATTGTTGGTCCTGGAAACTTAAATATAGAATATGCTATAATCCAGAGTTCATTATGACTTGAGGGACTGGTAATAATAATAAGGCATTATGCAGTCCTAAGGAGTTTCATATCTAGGAGGTAAATACTTAAAAGCCATGGTACATCAGCAAATCCAGAGGCAGGAATAGAGATTATTATGGGTTTAGGTGGGGGAACATTATAATTCTTGTTTTTGAATCAGCTTTAAATCTGATTGCAGAAGAGCTTGATTTCAAAAGGGAGATTTAGTGTTCAGCAACATGGGAAGGACCTGTATTTCAGACACTTTCTGCCATTTCTCTGTTGTTATTCCATGTTAAAAAAAAAAGAGCTTGAAAATCATTAAGAATCAAACAAACTGAAGTTAAAACCTTTGATCACGTAGTGGAAATAGGAAGCAGATAAACATGTAGTGTTTTCCTTTATTGTTTTGCCCTCAGACCAGGGAGCCTGAAATTTAAAGCCATTGTTTGCTGATTTTTTTTTTTTGTTTACACATCTCTGTTCAGTTCTTCCTGCAGAAGGACCCTTATTACAACAAAAGCAACCACAAAACTGCTCTTGTTTTGACAAGCTATAAGACCTGGGTGGTTAAAATTATTAAATGACCTCCTTATGCTTAAAGCAATGAATAGCATCTGAGCCATAACATCAATAATAGCATATAATCTATATTATATAAGTGTAGATTCTAACTAGAGCTACCCTATGACTCTAGTAAATACACTATAGGCAGCTAATTAAGGATTGCAATGGGATGTTTTGTCTCCTGAAGGGCCAGGCTGCCTCCAGTCACCCACCTCATGCTTTGCTTTGCCCCTGAGGAACACAAGTTTTGTGGAGGGACAGGAGAGTAGAGATGGACCACTTTTGGGCACTCTGCGTTCACTTCTTGGAGGTGACAGTGGTTTCATAGTCCTGCTCCAAAAAAGGTAGAGGATTTCAATCATTTCCCAGCTAAATGCGCTAGCCAATAGACTACAGGAGAGAGGTAAGAGGGGAAGATTTGCTCTTTGAAATACAAATTTGGGTTAGAAATGAATCCTATGGAACTGATTTCCTATCACTTGTGTTTCTGAATGGCTGCTGTGAGTCCTCTCATTAAGGTGCTACCTTCTCCACAAACACCAGGAGCAGCACAGGTCACAGAGCCCATACTCAGCATAAATATCCTGTTCCTATAATGCCTGACATTGGCTGTAGGTTGTTTTTCCTGTCACTCACTGATGTGTGACAAAGAGTGACCCATCATCTTATAGAAATGAGCCTGCTCCTGCACAAGGGAGTTTTGGACAAATGTTCTGTGAGACTAAGGGTGAAAAAGACAAGGAGATGCAAAAAGCATCTCAAAGAAGCCCCTGAATTGAGGGAGAGGTAACAGCTGGATTAATGTTCTACTGCTTCATTTTGGGGTTTGCCATGAATAATTAAGTGTAATTAATAAATAGTGCCCTGAAGATAGGATCAAACAGACTTTGGGTGTGGTGCTTAATCCTTCCTGAGTTGGGGAGTAAGGCCAGCAGCCTCTAATGGATTTAACTAATTCTCTTAATTGCAGCTTCATTTGCCTGATCTTTCTAAATGGTATTAATCTAGTGATTTGCAGAATAAGCACTTGGAAAAGACTTACCAAAATCACGTTAGAATCTGAAAGATATATTTTCCTTCTCAGATTTTTTTTCAGTGGGAGAAAATATTTCATTGTCAATGCAAATTCTATTAATTTGGCTAAGCATTCACAGTCTTTGTTAGTATAAAACAAGAATTTAAAATGTCATTAACAAATTCAACCTTTAGAATCCACATTGATAATGACAAATTCCGCAAGGCTCCTAATTAGTTATTTATAGATTAAATAGCCTGTAAAAGACCAAACTGCAGCATTTCCCCCTTGTTTCCGTGCTGGGTACTGAAGCATTGCACAGATTTCTGTGTCTCACAGAAGGACTCACAAGAAACACCTCCCGTGTGCTGGTGACCACACTGGGAGACAACGAGATAATCACTTTTCTTTATCAGCCTCTGCCTGGACAACAATAAATCTGTACAAGAGGCCTTTAGCTCTGAGGAAATTCCAGCTAACAGAAGTTACAGCTCATATCCTCAGGTTTTCCATATCAGATCTGCCCTCTGCTCCCACCACACATCACCACTCAGGTGTTCAGTTCCTTTCTCCAAAGAGCTGACTAAGTTGAGCCCAGCAGAGCTAAAGCAATTAATGCAATCTTGAGATGTAGATTATTGCCAATGGTTTCCCTCCTTGGGCACAAGAGAACATTTCTCTCTGACAGGGGTTTGAGAAAAGGCTAATGAACTGCAGCTCACGTGGAGAGAAGTGAAGCTCAATGAATGTGGCCAACTTGCCATCAGTGACTGACTGGGCCAGTTCTGACCCTTCCGTAAGTATTGCAGAAGTCACTTCTGTTCTCCTTGCCTGAAACTCAACATCACGTGTGCTTTCACCTGTGCAAATAAACAAGAAAGCTTTCACCATCTCAGCAGTGCAGCACAGAATCATAGAATGGTTTGGGTTGGAAAGGACCTTAAAGCTCATCTATTCCCACCTCCCACTAGACCAGGTTGCTCAAAGCCCCATCCAGCCTGGTCTTGAACCCCTCCAGGGATGGGGCAGCCACAGCTTCTCTGGGCAATCTGTTCCAGTGTCTCACCACCCTCACAGGAAAGAATTTCTTCCTGATATCTAGTTTAAATCTACTCTCTTTCAGCATCTACCAGCTAAGTCCAGTTTTGCTGTGCCTTCAGCTCATGGGAAGGAGCCTTCTATTTTTTAATTACAAATATGAGTAAGATACATCAATACACTTAGTCAACCACGAGTAGCACGGGCTGTCCAACCACGCACACAGCTGTGCTGGTGCTGGCTTAAAGCAGCTTGTCCTTCTTGTCCTTCTCTTTCCTATGCTTGGCTGCCTCCATTGCTGAGTTTTGCCCTCAGTTGGGCTGTAAGTTATTAGGGAAGTCTTTTTTTTTTTTTTTAACTCTGTGTTTGTACAGCACCAAGCACAGTGAGACTCCAAGGGCCTCTCACTCTATTGTACTGTTAATAATTAAGAACAGTCATTATTTTATTCTCATTATCAAATCAAAGAAATAATGCTGCTTCAAAGCTACACATGCTGTTGCAAGTAGCAAAGTGCTTGTGATACCCATGGCCCTTTTGCTGCTCTTAGCTAGCCACTAACTCACTTAATTTTGTGTAGTTTAGCACATTACAAGATTGTTCAAGAGTGCCATAAATGATGTCAGGCACCATCAGAAACCACTTCAGAAAATCATTGCCTGTAGCCAGATCAAAAGGTGAACACCTGGAAACTTGCAGTTCTGGGAAAGCAGAATAAATCTCTTTTTTTTTTTTTTTTTTCTTCTTTTTTTTTTCCCCCCTTTCTCTTCCTCCCAGAGATTTGTTTCTTTTTGCCTTAAAGAATTTGAAAGGTTTATTTACAGCTTTTCAAATGACCCCTAATCTATTTAGAAAAACATAGCATGGCAAATTCATCTCGGGTGTAACTCCATTTGTTGACTTAAGCAGACTTGTGCCAGAAGGGAGCCTGGCCCAGGAGTTTCTCTGCAGAGAAAAACAAAGCATTTGAATACAACGCTTAATTGGCTTGTTGAGTCCCATCATAGACTGTCCTGGAATATATTTATTAAAGGTAATTCTCTTATTTTGGTAAGATTGTATCAGTAATTGAAACTCCTGGTATAGCTTTAAACCTTGTCTTGCTCCCCAGGTTTTGCTGCTTGAGGCTGATAATTTTCACAGCACCTGACAACATTTAAAGAGACGTTGTATTATGTAGTTTAGTGAAACCTAAGACCATAAATAACTGGGAAAGTTGCTTATTTTGTCAGATATCAGCAATATACTTAATTAAACAATCCATCAGGGTCAACTTCTGGGAAGTAATATAAAAAGTTATTTTCTGTGATACTGCAGAATTTAGCAATGTGCTGGGAGCCTGTTACAAAGACACACAGAGTCTGTAAGTAATATTAAAATTACGTCTGCTGTAGATAATGTAATCAAAAGATAATTAGTTTGTTTAAGCTTACAAATTGCTAGCATTCTTTTCTTGACCAGGTTTATATATTGATTCACTATTTTTCTTGGTGAGTCCCAAACCATGAATACTTTTATGAATATATAAACCCCAGAAAAATAGTTTGGGGCACAAATAGTGCCCCAACCAAAAATGGTTGCTGCCATATTCGATGTGATACTGCCCCAAATATACAGCGTGAACCCGGCTATTAGAGCTCTCCCCCCACAGGGGGACATTGGAAGGATGTTGGGGGGAAGCAGGGAGACAATTAGGAAGGGGGGATAATTGAGGTGTTTTGCAAACCAGAAATAAGCAAATGAGTTTGGGAGGTAGAGCTGGGCCAGTGGACAACCAACCTCTTCCCTGTATGGCTGCTGGGTGGATATACCAATTTATAGGGTGAATCCTCCCTCTCCTGACCTAAACAAGCCCTAATTGGCAAACCGGTGATGAAGTTGATAGAAAACTGATGAATAACTTGTGTGTTTTAGAAGAATTGGTTGTTTTGGTTTTGTTTGGATGCTAACGACGTTGTGACTGCATCAGGGTATGCTGGTTTTCAGTTTTCTCAAGTACAAAAAATTTGGTAAAATCTTCATTATTTTACTGTGAATGAGGCCACTTTAAAGAGTAACATTTTGTATAGATTTGCAGAAGATCTTCATTCCTTTTTTCTGACTTTAGTATACCAACATGAGAGTTGTGCTTACTATGCTTTGCTGGTTATCTGGTTATCTAGTTATCTAGTTATCTAGTTTAGCAATGTATAAGAACATTATGAGGCCACAGAGTCTGATGGAGACTGCACTAACAGGGAAATTTGTTTCAAAAATGTAAATGACCTTCCATGTGCAAGTGAACTGATTTGCTGGCAAAGAATGAATAAAACTGAGTCTTTTAAAAAGACATCCAAACAATTATTTTTTCATAAAACAACTTCTTTCTTCTAAAGAAGCTGGCTGGGCATGTGCACATGCAGTGCCGCTAAAACCAATTGGTTCACAACATATGCTAATAATATATATGTCTTATTGCCAAATACATATGCTAATAATTCAGCCAGGGAAAAGATATTAAAGAAAAAAAAAAAAAAGTAGCATTCTGTAGAAGTCTGGCTTGAGATATCCAAGAAACTTCCGAATTTATACACTGTGAGAGAGAAAAAGAACACTTTTTCTCACACAAAACAACAGCAGGTAATTTAAAACAACTAATCTAAACAGTATCAAACCCCAAACAATTATTTTGAATGTCAAAATTATTTCTGTGTATATATCTGATCCAGCATCACTGGGATTGTAAATGGACTTCAGGAGAGCCAGATCGAGCTCTGCAACAATGATATTATAGACTCTATTTTGATTTGGAATTACAAAATCTGAAAACTTTTTGCTCTGGCGAGCTCTGCTGTATGAAGCCACTTACAGGCCTTTCACTGGTTCCAGGTTACAAACAACAAACCTAATCTGAAGAGAAACATTTATATGTTTGATGTTAACTGTAATAACAGCTTTATTCAGTCAGACCTCTTAAACCTTTTAATAAAGCAGATACTCGACACATAGTTTTTATTTTTATAATATATATAATAAATAATTTATCCCCCAAAAGTTTGAAGTGATGAGTAATCTGAATATAGAGTAATATTTCTCAGTACTCTCCTTATAGTTTGCACATATTACTATTGCATAACAAATAGATGTTTTAAATATTTGTTCGTAGAGGTCTTTCCTTGAACTTAAGCATAAGTTATCTAAACAGTTGAAAAAAGATTTATAGTTATGAAGAGGCCTATATGTCAAGCAAAGTTTTATGATATGTTCCATAATAAATTAGCAATAAATGGATACAGGTGACTGTGGAATTTATGGCCTTTAATGTTTTAATGCTCCACTAAAGAAAAACCTATTATTAAGGTCCTAAAGGGTAATACAGGAATACCATCTACAAATTGTCAAATTAAATAGTTGTTGCCAAGTATTTGAACAGTGGAACATTTTAGCTTGACCAGCAGCAGGGGTAGACAGCAAAGAATGTAACCAAAAACTAGATCATTTCAGAAGTAGAAATGAAGATTTTCCCCTGAAAACCCTCCCTGTCACCTCTTCTGCAGTTGTACTGAAAACGATGGGCCTCATCCTTAGCTGTCTCTCATTTGGAAGATCTGTAATTATCCAGGTTATCGAAGGGCTCTGAATTATCCGTGCAGCTCAAGGCTGCAGGACTCATCCCAGTTCAATTGATGGCTAAAAGCTGGTGAGCAAAGCCCATGCTTTGCTTTGTTTGGTGAGGAGACCTTTTCAAATGTTTCCATCAATGTGAAAATTATTGTTTGAATCCAAGACATAACACGAAAGGAATGGATTCCACTGTGCTAACACTGTGACCTCAGGTAACACTGGAAATTGCCCTAAATCAGATTCGGACAAATGTCAAAACTCAACAATGCACCTACCACAGATCTCTCGAAACCTTTCTGCTGACATCTCTTGAGTGGTTAAACCCCGTCAAAAGACAGAAATGTGGATAAAGCTGATGAGAATCTGAGCAGAAGAGAAACCAAACCTTTGGGTCAAAACCAGGGATGGTATTTGGAGGGGTAAAGGCAGAGAGATTTATCTCCGAATGGAAATCAGACCTGGCAGCAAGGAGTTAAGATCCCAAAACCACTTGGCAGCTCCTGCCAGCCCATGGCAAACAGGCCCCCCCCTCCCCAACGAGATGGAACACAGACCCAACCCAGCACTTAAGCAAAGACTGGGTCAAAATTACTTTCTAAGATTAGATATATCCAAGCCATTAGCACGATGTCTGCACGTTAACACATCAGCACAAAGACAGGGCAAGGGGGAGGGGGAAAGAGTTATGCAAAAGTGCTCTGCGACTGCCACTGGGGCAGTTCATCTCTAAAAGAAAACACATGTTATCCAACCCTTCGCCTAATAGGGTTGGACAGTAATTAAAAAATATCTTTTATTTGGAGAGCTGGGTCTTGAAACTACCAACTCACACCATTAATCTTTTTGATCTACTGCAAAGATCTGCAGCGAGGGTCAGCGAGCAGGATCTCTGCCATTTGTAGAGGGACGAGCAGAGTGACAGGACAGTGAACTGTAAGGCAGATATAGTCATAGTAAACAGTTATCACAGAATTGTAGGGGTTGGAAGGGACCTTTGGAGATCATCTAGTCCAAACGCCCTGCCAAAGCAGGTTCACCTAGAGCAGGCTGGACAGGAACCCATCCAGGGGTGGGTTTTGAATATTTCCAGAGAAGGAGACCCTAACAATGTCTCTGGGCAGCCTGTTCCAGGGCTTCATCACCCTCAAAATAAAGAAGTTTTTCCTCCCATTGAGATGGAATTTCCTGTGTTTGTGTCCATTGCTTCTTGTCCCATCGCTAGGAATCACTGAAAGGAGTTGCTCCCATCCTCTTTGACACCTACCCTTTAGTGATCTAGAAGCACTGATGAGGTCCCTTCTCTTCTTCTCTACTCCAGGCTGAACACAGCCAGGTCTCTCAGCCTTTCCTCATAAGAGATGCTCCAGTTCCTTCATCATCTTCATAGCCCTCTGCTGGACTCTCTATTGACTAACAGTGGTTGGGAAAGGGATTGTATGGTAACCATTACCTGATCACGTTGCCATCTCCTCTCATATTACTGGGCTGCCATTCGTAAATCACCTCAAAAACTACCAGCACACAGGATCTACACTTGATCTTAACCAAAAGGCTGAGAAGTGATCCCCCTCACAGTTCTTTTCCTTTCCATGCTCTACTCTCATGACACCATGCGATGTTTTTCCTTATTTTGACAGGGCTTAGAATTTCTCTTTGGGCTTGTTGGTTGGGGTATTTTTTTTTAGATTTTAGGGTGCTTTTAAAAAGAATTTGATGAACACCTGTGATTTCATCTGGAAGTTGTTTTTATCCTCGTGCTGTGAAGAGCTAACTTCCAGATCACCCTCCCGTCCATATGTCTATCAGATGTGTTCATGTTGTGCTGGGTTGGGCAGGCTGGGGGTGTTTTAATTATGAACTATGAGCTTCTCTGACCTTTAGCAATGACTGCTGCAGGTGAGTTGTAAAGCTGTTCAGATAAAACTCAGATGCCGTGTGACAGCTATGACCCCCTTTCCCAAGAGCCTTCTGCTGTGCTCTATCCAGGGGGCCACCAGCTGTCACTGCTCCCCAGGGAAGGCTCCTTTGCCCTCAGGGAGCCTTACCAGCAGAGTCAAATATTATGGAAACTCTAAATAATTGCCTTTATTTGTTACTCATCACTTGCTCTAAAAGCTGTGTTGGTATCATTGTAAAAGATGGATTATGGAATAAAGATCCCGTGATTGTTTCTTTGAATTCTTTCTCCCTCAGGACAGAACAAACTGAGATAATTGTGTGAGGAAAGGGTTACTTTAGCTTGAGCAAGCGTCCCCAGATCTGGCTTTAGGGCATAATATCAGTTTTCTGTTCCCTCTGAAGTACTTCCATTCAGGAAAAGACACCCTCAGACACACTGTATTTTTCTCCTCAGATAACAGAAGTTAGCAGACTTAGATCTAACTGTGATCCCTCTGAGGTTAATAGTGTTTTTATGACTGACTCTGGTGGCTGTGTTGAGGAGTCCATACACAGAAACACTCTGGAAAGGCCAGTTACAAGAACACTCAGCTTCTGGGAATAGGGCAAGTAAAACAACCCTTGTATAAGGACAGTTGATATCTTCTTCTAAATAGAAATTTACAATAATTAGCACAGATTTGCCAGGTCAAGGAAACATTTCTTTAATACATATATTTAGCTAGCATACTTATGCAAATGAGATAAAAATTACACTACTGCTGTCCCACAGGTAGAGGCTCTTCAGGATAACTACAGGCTTCTGAAATATAGTTTTCAGGCTATTCTGCCTCTATTTACTATTCCACCATGATCGTTCTTTAAGCAAGTTTTTACATAGATACACTTCTTGAGATTTCCATTGTATGGATAATTTAATGGTATCTACAGTAGTGTTAAATGAGTATACAGAAATAAAATGTAGGCATTTCAGATGTTTCTGAGTTTAAAAGCAGAGTGAAAAGTATGAAAGTGAGGAAGTAATGAGGTAAAATCAACTACAATTGCTTTGCATTTGGGATTTTCATATGTGTGGTGGACTTGGCAGTGCTAGGTTAGCAGTTGGACTTGATGATCTTAAAGGTCTTTTCCAACCCAAATGATTCTATGTTTAAATCACTGGAATATCTTCTTACATTCAGACATGTTTCAAAGAGCTTTAAAGTTTCTTTTTTAATGTAGAAGCTGTGCATTGGGAATGTTTGGGAACCAGAGCCCTGCTCTGGATCCTCCTGTCCCAATCTGTGGCTCTGCATCACAACATGAATTTTCCAGCTGTTATGTCCAGGATTGTAAATTCTTGTAACGCTTTGTGTAAGGCACCATTTTGAGTACTAAAATTGTATCAGTGACCTATGAGGGCTACAGCTGGGAAGGATGGCATGCTAACCTTCAGCTGCAGCCACCAGACTGATGCTTGGAGGCTGGACACCAGGGACAGATGATATTTCCAGTGGAAACTACTTATGAAAACCGCAGCTATTGCCCCTCATGTCCTGCAAAATATGATTGTTCTTCTGCCTGAGCTAAAAAACATTAAGTGCTGAGGTGAGTAGAGTTACTGGAGGTTTGTGGCTTTCACGACCAGGCTCTTGGAACCTCTGTGAGTGTAACTGGGACTGGAGGGAACAGGGAGCAAAATCTGCTTCTAGACACAAAGGTGAAGAAGTGAGCTGGATGCAAGGAGGTCTTCCCCTGTCAGGAGAAGGAATAGAGGTGGTGACTGAAAGAGTACAAGACAGAGCCATGTCCAAGTAAAGACAAAGAAATTAAGATGGGGATTTTTCTTCTGGGAACAAGACAGAAAATCAGAATAAGTCAGAGGGATTTAAGCCTACTAGAAGGAAGGAGTTGCTGTTTGCAAAATGAGGAGGAAGATGCTAAGTGAAAGAGATGCTGTAAGAGGTGGTACACATATCATACTGATTGAAAAGAAACAAAATTTAAAGAGGCGCGTCAGTTCCTATGATTTTAGACATTGTTATTGTAGAGTCTGCACAGAAAAAAAAAAAAGTCAACAGCATTAAAAAAAACCCAAAAATAAAACAGGACAGAGAAGTGAATGAGTCAGCGTCAAGATCTGTGATGCTGGTGATGTTTTCCACATGCTCAGTAGGGGCTTCCTAAAACGCACAATGTCTTCTAATGTTGAAAGAGAAACACAAAAGAAAACCACCAGTAGCTGCGACTGTATCTCCAGTACACTTGCCCTACGAAGCAAGGGTCAAAAATGCCTGAGATACTGTCTGACTTCCTGGGTTAATTTATTTCTAGACTATTTTTTCATGTCCAATATTTCCAAGCTGGTGATAATAGGGCATGATGCTCTTTATTCTTCTCCTCTCCTGAGGAGGAGCAAGCAAGCTGAGTTTTGTGTCCAAATACATGTGTCTCATTTGACATTGGCTTAATGGCTACTTTCCCAAATACAATCATGCTTAACCTCAGCAGTTATCTACTGTGATTCATACAACAGCCACGTTCAGGGCCATTTCTCTTTTCTTCCTTTCTCTGACAATATCTCCTCGTCCCTTTTTTTCTTGTTTATTTCAACTCAGGAGGGACTAGAGAAGAGGGGGAAGTGGAAGTTATGCTAATGAAATTCTGCATTTCCCTTTTAAAGATACAAGCATAATCTCTTCCTAACGTGCTTATTGCAAATTCAAGCATGCAGAATCAAAATTCAAAATTATTCTCACTTCCAAAAATAAAACAAATACGCAAAAATCTCTAGAATACAAACTGAAATCACAGCAGAGAATACTATGCCTTGAAATCAACAATCAAGTTTAAATATAAACCTGAAAATCCACCCCTGTGATGCTGGGTGGTGAATCTACCTCAAGATTTTGTCTGTAGGTGCATTTTATCAAATACCTGGGAGAATGAAGCGGCAGCAAAATGTCATCTCTCCGGGAACCAAACCGACAGTAACTTGCCTGGAGTTGGATGTCTGGTTCTGGAATATTTCTACAAGGCTGAAGTTAAACCATATATTCTTGCCCTCTGTCATTTGACAGAAGAATGTACTCAGCCCCCTAACATTTGCACTGCCTGTCTTGCTGCCATCGTTAAGAGAACCTACTGCCTTGTAAAAACGCAACTACATGTGTTTCATAAAAATCAATATAAAAATAACAACACCGGGGTACTTACATCTTTCTGGAACAATTGAATTTTTTAAACAAGCATCTCTGGTTCTTCCTCCTGCAAATGGATCATATTACATTTCACTAGGTAATAAAGCGTGGTACAATAGCCTGCCCAATCTGTTTTCATCTTGTCTTGTACAAAGTCTCAGATATACTCACTCATTATTCAACCTAATGGGCCTGCATTTGGCATATACTGAATGTTAGCGCTCTCCTTGGAAGTTGCAGAGGTTAACTGCTCCTAACAGCCTCTTTCCTTCCTCTCTGGGCATGTTTTCACCATGAATAATAGAAACAACAGAACTGAATGTCATAATACCCTAGACTGAAGGTGCTGGTACAAATCACAGGGATGGAGTAATGGTAGCAATTTTTTTGTCCTAATCCCTGATCATCCCAATGGAACCTGGTTCATACCTGGAAATATTTTGAAATGTATGAGGGAAGGAATCTGCTCCTGCTGAAATGCTTCCAGAATAGAAAGTCCACATTATGAAGCATTATTATCATTCTATATTCACTTTATTGGTAGCATTTGTGTGATTGAGGCTGTGCATGAGGAAAAAAAAAAAAAAAGCTGTCAGAAGCTGGAACTGGGGATGTTACATCCTTCATTCAACTATCGTTCCAGTGGAGGAAAAAAATCTTTCTAAATACAAATGACCTAATTTAATGTTAATTATGAGCTAAATCATGGTCATTGTAGTCCTGTAAGTGGTCCTGCTGCAGCAAGTTAAAAACAAAATTACTTTTGAAAACAGAAGCTTGAAAAATATTTGTATATAATTCATAGGCTCTACAGCAAGGAATTACACAAATTGCTAATCACACGCAAAAATGAATAAACTGTTGATACAGTTGAAATGGGGTTTTTTTTTGCTCTCTTTTGTGCTGTAATATTTTTCTAGTCCCTGCACTCGAAGTAGATACATCACATTTTGATGCAGTTGGGCTCCTTTCAAGGTGTGAAATTGGTAAGTACCAACACCAAAGGAAAGAAATTCTTTTAATACTGCGTTGTGCCACTCGAAGCGGTATTACCCTCTGGCCTCGAGCCAGCAAACTCCAGTGAGAACTATTTTATAGCACATGACTATAATAAAAGATATTTAAACATGGCCTAACAATGGATTAAACTAGTAAGACATAGTTTGTGTTAGATCACAAGGATGAATATCAAAAATAGAGGCAATAGTTTTGAAACAACAGCCAGCAGTGAAAAGTTTACTTCTAATATAAACCAGACAGTCCCCAAAATAATTTGTGGTTTATTTAATTCTTACCGTTCATCTTGTGTTCTTTTGAGTAAGCTAAAGCAAGACACCCGCCTAAAAACAGCAGCTGGTTTCGATTTTGATTCTGGATCTCTAGTGAGCTGAAAAACCGTAATCTGCATCTGCAAGGGTGGGGAGACAGTTCTGTAAACACCAAAAATAAGCATTTGCTGGGGAGGGGGGTGGGGGGCAGAAAGGGCAGCTCAGAGAAGGTGCATTTTGGGAGAAGAGAGAAAACCCAGCCTCACTAATATATTATAATAAACGACTGTTTTGTCGTTATCTGGTTATATTTGCACAAACATCAATTGCATGTGAGCCCTGAAAAAGAATGTCTCATTGCCTTTAATATGCACTGCAGTGAGCACCCATACAAAACCATTACTGTAACAAAACCAGCTGCGTGTAATGGAAAGCAAATGATTTACAATGTTACTATAAGAAACTACTTTATTTCATATTATCATAAAAAGAACAGCACTGAAAATTTGCATGACAAACACAAGAATCCAGGAAATTCCAAATCTAATTCGTTTTTAGGTTTTAATAGGTATTAACTTACGGAGGTGAATTGTTAAGAACGTTTCTTGGAGAATATTTCCAGAGAGTTTAGCTGCAATATTGGAACTCGTATTTAGTATTTAGTGAAACACTAGTCAAAGAAAATTCATAAGCATTAAAAATTTTGGATTCATTGCTGGACCTAAAAAAATATATATTTATGTTTATCACCATGCTCTAGCTGAAGGTTCTGGTCTACCAAGGATCTCTCTGAAGTCATTGGGACTTCACTCCCCTGAACAAAAACTGCTGGATTAGATGCTGTTCTTCCTAAAATTTCAGTTCTTTTATCAACCTGCACGGTTTGAGGTGGTGGTTTTTTTACAAGTACTGTGAAATTACCATAAATAAACGTAAGCAGTTTCAAACTCATGATCTGCCCAGTCGTATGGAGCAGTTGGGTTCCTGAAGTGATTTAGCAGATGACAAAGGATCAGCTCCCAACTCTATCTCACGCAAGCCATGACAGAAGTTTTTGCTGTATGGTGGAAGGTAAACCCATTTTATGTTACTATCGAAGGAGATAACAGCTGTTACCAAAAAGGTGGCAGGCACGTAAAACAAAAACTAAAGTCTTGAACAAGTGAAGCTTTATAAGACCCAGGCAGGACTCAAACAAATGTTCAATGAAAGTCACTTTTATGACTTTACTTTGGTTTATCGCAAGGCAGTAATAAATGTGTCTCATTAAAAGCCAGTAAAAGAACACCACCTACACCACCAATTGCTGTAACTGCAGATATACCAGATCTGGAATAGTTACCTAAAGACCCTCATTTCCTAGCATTTAATGCTTCCCTGTCCATATAAACTAGCCTTCTATGGATTTAAAGACTGTTGGATGCTAAAAGCAGCAGCTGTTGCTGGGAAAACCACACTTTCAAAGCCCTGCTTCTTTCTCAAGGTGAAGTTAGAGGAACGTTGAATGAACATGGAGCTCTCCTTGGGTAAAAAAAAAAAATTTCCAGAGGAGTCCATGCCAACAGAAAGACAAGCAATTCCCCCCATTCTGGCTAGATCGTTAGTGTTTTGCCTCAGCTTTATTGCTCCGCGGTTCAAATTCATTCCTGGTGAAATGGCAGTTCCCATGGTGAAGCTGCAAGAAAATTCTGAAACCTTCTGGCACCTGTCAAGAAATGGGGCTGTGAAAGTGGGGGGAGGAACTGGCATGCAGGAGCTGGGATTAAGGGTGGGAGCCACCACATAAAAGGTTATTCTTGTTCTAGTTGTTAGAACTTTTTTATTGCGTAGAATTTACATACATGCTTATTAAGTGGTTTAAAAAAGAAGCCTGACAGATATTAAACAGCATGCCACACTCTTTATGCTGCTGCCATACAGATGTGTCCAAAGCATAAACAGACTTACAGTCAGCACTTGGTTGCTCTATGGGAGAGTATCTCTGTAGTAAATTTCTCCAAACTTTTCGGGACAATTAACTTGAGAATTGGAAACTTTTTTTTTTTTTTTTCCCCCTCAGATTTGATCCTTTGCTTGATCTCTCACTGCTTTCCAATTATGCAGGGAAAATATATAGCAAGTGTTTTAATGCTCTAGATTGAATTTCCTAAACCTAAGATAGCAGCAGAATTACTGGGCCAGGCATTCTGGCACAAGAAGTACAGCTGTGTGTGAGCTGGTGGGAAAACTACTGGAATATCATGACTAGTCTTGGTGTTCACACTTCAAAGAAGCCATGGAAAATTGAAAATAGATCAGAAAAGAATGATTTCAAGATCTGGAATATCTGCCTTGTAGGGATAGATGTATGGAGCCTAATCTGTTTACTTTATCAAAAGAAAGGTTAAGAGACTTGATTGTGATATATTAATACCTCCATGTGGAGAAGATTTGTAAAGGCTACGTAACACATCGTATAAAAATGGATCAAGACCTAGAAGCTGAAAATGTCAAATTCTGATTATGGATAAAGCAGACAGGTTTAACAGCAAAGTTAATTAATCATTGGGAAAATTTCTACAAACGGATCGTGGATTCTTCACCCCAGAATCTTTTCAGTCAAGGCTGGATGGCTCTTTGACATAAGGAGACCTGTGAATTGGGCTGGATGTAGGATTCCCAGGTGAGGCATTCTGGCCAAGGCAAATTTGTTAATCATGATGATGTCTATGACCAAGGATGTGCTGGGGCAGATCAGTCTCACTCAGATGAACTAGTTAGCAAAATCAACATTGGTATATGAACCACATTAAAACCTACATCCTGAATGGTCTCCTCTCCATAGGATCACGGATGGTCTTTCTGGGCAGCTCCCTCTTTCCTTCCCAGTACCCTCCATGCCCAGACTTTACTGTAGAAAATATAAAAAATGGAAGCATTTAATTTTCTTTGTCCAATCCCACTGGTGTCACGCAGAACCCAACTGCTCTAGTCTTTCTTCTACCTCTCTACCTCTTCTCTCTCACCAACTCCTAAATCTCGGGCTTGCCACTGGATAGAAAATCTGGCAAAATGTCTTCTTTGGGAACATATGCCGGACACTTAAACGCTGAAGTGAATTTCTGAGATTTAAGCAATTTCAGGGATGAGCCTGAAAAGTGGTATCTTGGTTGGGATGATGTTTAAGTTAGTACTTAGGACTGCCTGGGAGTTTTGCTGAGTAAAGGTTATTTGTAATGTTACTCTTGTGCTCCTTTAGTCAGCACCCTCCAGACTTCACCACGCTGCCCAAACCCAGAAATGGTGCAATTATTAATGCCTTACCTAAAAGTTTCTGTGATCTCTTGTTATTGTCACTAGGGGTGGAAGGATCTAGGTAGTGGCAGGACACTGTACAAAAGATAAGATACAGACATAAATTAATCAGCTAAAGCCTCTGATTGGCAAAATGGAGAACTTAACTATATAGTCTTTTTTATCACTGTAAATGAAGGTGGACGTGTTGCTGTGGTTGTATGGGGGAGAGGAGAAAATGAGATTGAGCAGCAGCAAAGAAACAAAGGAGAAGCTGAAGGAAAACAAAATATGGAGATGATTTAAAATCACTTGTGAGACCTGTGCCTGCTAATGCATTTTTTCAAATGATTATGACTTACATAAAATACATTCAGACATCTTCTTCTCATTATAAACACTGAGTTGAAAAAGATATAACCACTATCCCAGTGTGCTCCTCTTACATGAGATTTTGAACCACAGCTACAAAGTTGCCTCCAACGCTGGTGTGCCTTAACATCATATGTTGCTGGATGATGAGATATCTGTGTTCTTACATGGACAATCATATTTACTTCAGCATCAGTGACGAGTGTTTCTAGAGAACAATTGCTGATGTGTTAGCACAGTTTCTATTTTTCTGTTGAGACTGGCATGATCCATCTTTGATTTCGTATTTTTCTAGCAGATGGAAGTTTCCAAAGAACTGCTAGAGAGAGCTTTTACTGTTATTCACTGCTTTTTCACAGTTTGATAGACAATGCCGTCAAACATCAATGGAAAAAGAGGGAGCATCATTGGCTTAAGCCACAAAGACACAGTGAAAACCCCAAGGTAATGACCAAAGTAAGAAAACAAATCACTTTTGCTAATACTAAGGTCCATTCAAAGTGGTGGTCGATGAACCTCAGAGGGTGACATCCATATCCTGCATATATATAACAATATATAACAATATTGTTAGTATTAACTTTTTTACTGAGACTCAACCAAAAATAGCACCGGTAGCAAACTTCCACAGCAATCCCTCTTTTAGAAGCAAAGACAAAGGATTGTGAAGAGCAAAGCCATATATTGAACAAGAGTTTGTAACACCAGGGAACTGCTTTCATTTTTATTTACTCTGACTCCAAAAAGAGCTTCGCTTTCACGGGCAGCTGCATTTTTGGAGGGCAGTTCTAAAGCGAGAGTGGACAAGCTGACAGAAGAGACTCAGTAGATTTTTAGTGCAGGGGGAAGGGCTTCAGAGCTGCAAATTATAATCAGAGGCAAAATTCCGCTCTCCGTCACACTGGAGAAAATCCAAAGTAATTACCCCACCGACTTCAGTGGAGTGATCCTAGATTTATATTACTGTAAATGACAGCAAAAATTGGACCCAATATAGAAATAATTTATCTAAGGCCCTAAGTATAGTTGCACAATTCAATCTGTAAATAATGCCACTAATGCACATATGGCTAATTTACATCCAGACTATGAGAACATATCCAGTGCTGATTTCCAGGATGCTTGAAGCACTAGGCGGTGCCAAAATAAATTTGCAGTATTCCCATAGCCCTCACAATCCTTCCAACTTTTGGTGTTGGGAAGAAGATGCACAACAGATATTTTGGAGAAGTGAAATTTTATCTGTTCTATGACTAGGTATTGGGTAATTCCTACCAAAAAAAAAAGAGGCATAGAAGGCTTTCAAGCAGCACTCCACGTCTCCTTGCATGAGCTCTGCAAGCTCTCTCCTCTAAATAAGTTGTTTTTATCCAATTTGCCTCTTACTGGGAGCAGAATTTTAGGAGCAGCTTGAGTTTTCTAAGAATAAACCATGCTTCAAAGAAAGGACGGTCGTAAGTAACATTGGAGAGGAGTGCTTGGAGTACATACATTTAATGCACATAAAACTTAACTACAGCAATTTAATTTAGATTCCTTCTCTAATCACATATTTATATTAAGACCTTGCTGAAGCCAAATTGAAACTTATATTGCTAGGAGGCAAAGATGATATAAAATCTGAATTATTCATCAACTCAGCAAGAGAAAAAAATTCTCCCAAAATGCCAAATATTGTTCTGGGCTTTATACCAGCTCTGCAACATGGGGCGAAGAGTTAGAAAGAACTTGAAAGAAGACATGTTAAGTCTAAATTGAACAAATACATCTACCCTCCTTCCTTCCTTCATAATATATTTGATGTTATGTTATTTTATTTCACTTTTTTTTTTTTTGGTATCATCAGGGAAGAAGGGTCTCCTGTTACCAACAGGCAGGAGGTGTTGAGACCCTGCAGTTAACTGCAGATTAATCACGGCTGACTCAGTGCTGCAGGTGGATTCCATTAGACCCTTCAACAACAGAAGAGACATAGGGTAGTCCTCTGGTAGGAGAAAATCCCTGGGAAGAAATTCTGGGGGCAGCTAAGCCTGGGAAAAAGTCTTGGGAATGAGCAGGAAGTTTAAATGTGTTATTTCAGTTAAGAAGAACTAACTTCAAGGAGGACTTTTGACTTTTTTCAAGGAGGACACTACGCTTTAAGGTGGGTAGATACTTTATCACCTTGCTGTAACCTTACTTGGCATACAAAGCAATGATGGAATCATAACAATTTAATCTTCTTGCAAGTAATTCCCTTTTGTCTGCCCTCATGTGGCAGCCAACCAATGGTGAATGTATAGGTCCCATAAACCATTTTGAAGTACTAGGGAGGAAAAAGAAGTAGAGAAGTTCAGAACTTTCATTATTAGAACTTTTTTTTAGGACATAATTTTCTGGTATTTGCTGAGATTCTCCTTAAGAGAGTTGATAACTTTGGATAATTTCTGAGGTAATGGTCTCTGAGATCCTTAGAGACCTATAAAGAGAGAATAAATGCATGAGTTATTTAAACCCAGGAAAAGTACCTCTGAAGAAACTTCATCCTCAGACAATGATAAAAATCTCTTTCTTTTTTTTTTTCCCTGCTATTTCATTGGGAAACCAGAAAGGAGGTCATAATTTTCAAGTCGTTTGTTTCTATTGCTAATATTTCTTAGGTTCTGTCAAGCAGAAAAAAAGATTATTCTCTGCAGAGATGGCAAAATTATCCTTGACTCTCCTTAGATTATTCATGTCTATTTCCAATGCATAAAAGTTGTTTGTGACCTTCAAGCAGCAGACACGTAGTGAAAACAAGAAAATCACGTGCATATTTAAGTCTGAAAATAGACATCATAGAGCCAATCTCCATTTCTAATGTAGCTCTTTACTTTAGCCCCAGTTTGTGTTTCTATGATTTTTTTTTTTGAAAGGCCACTTCTCCAAGGGCCAGCTTGAGGAGAGCCAAGGGCAAACTCATTCAGAAGAGTTGCGTGTGGCTGGTTCTGTGAGCTGAGGAGGTATTGCTGAAGACAGTCTGGATCCTACCAGGTCTAGGGCAGGGTTGTGGCTTTTCCATGTGCCTGAGGGATCCCAGAGCTATTTCAGGTCAGAAGCACCCAAGGGGGTTGCGTGACGGGGATGCTTTGACGGAAGAGCAAAAATGATTCGCCTGCTGGCGATTTGGGCAAAAGCTGCTGAGAGGTGGGTGTCTCCATGTCTTTAAAAGACTGAATTGAAATCTAACCCAGACACCTGACTAACATCTTGAGACACAGGCAGTTTGGGTCAAATCTGGATGACTGGCAAGTTTAATTATAGCAGTTGATGACTGTTTTACAGCATTTAAGCCTCTTTGAACTTCACAATGGATGACAGTGTTGAAAGGCTGCAAAACGAGTTCAGCTAAAAATGAACAAAAAAGATGATGTTCCAACGCTCTTAGTGGTACCTGGTGCTTATTTGAAGTCTGATAGTGCACAAAATTCTACAGTATGTGTGACTCCAGGTTTCTGGTTGAAAAGTACCAGATTTCTATCAAAACAAGGGACAATTCCATGGGCATTTGCCTGATTTCAAGCCCCCGTGCACCTTTTTAGAGATATATTTCCTTTGTTATTTGTTCTGTGATCCTGTTTACTGCCTTAATGCAAGAAATCCAGGAAAGGATGAGGCAGGGAAGAGATAAATTGCATTCTAAGCAGAGGGGAGGATAAATCCATACCTGGTTAGAGACAACAGTGGCACAGAAGCAATGACTGTGGCTGTACCCAAGAGGTGTGTGTAGGGCTATCAAGAGCTATCAGAGAGGATTTAGTACTAGTGTTGAGGCCAAAGACAGCCAAAGGATGAGCTTGTGCTGCTAAGGAGATGTTCCATGAGAGTGAATGTGAAAGGTAAAAGAGAGCAGGCAGAGCAGGATGCACCCTGATGCATTCAGCCTCAGAAAACCACAAATGCTTGGGGAAGAAAAATTTGGGCTCAGGACAGAAATGTGATGAATATTCATCTAGCTTTTAATATTTACATCAAAATACTGCCACTTAATGAATTATTCCCAAACCAAGAAAGCAGACAAAAACAGTAGCTTGAGAAAAACTTCACAATCCACAGTGGTGAGTTTGAGCCCAGCTATTTGATTTCTGCAATCAATTAATCTTAGTGAATTCCTGAAGAAGTCATTAATTGAAAAAATAACGACAGCTAAGATAAAGTTAAGAGACAACACTGTTCAGTCTCAAAATTTGCATAGTCTCTCCAGAAAATGTGCAATCTGGACAGTTGCAACTGCTACTGAAAGTCAGAGTCAGCAAGGCAGAAAGCAGAGGCTCGTTACATGTCTAGACAAAACCAGCCTGTGCCTCACAACTACACAACGTTCAAAAGAGACACACTGCCCGAGATCTGCCAACAAAGAATTATTCAGCAAGTAATTTCAAAGAAGAGATAGCATTTTCATTAAAAAAAAAAAAAAGAAACCCAAGATGCTTCCTACTTTATAAACAGAAATCAGGGAGAAATTAAATCATCAAATTATCTGCTATGCTTTCCCACTGTAAGCACAACTGCTCTGACCCTCTTTACCCTCTTTAGCAAGTACACAACTGGAAATGAGAAGCAGAAGATGGAACAGTCTCAGCAGAACAGGCAAAAATATTTTCTTGCATTTTCTTTTGCAAGGGCAGCCAGAATATCAAGGCTGATGTTTAATCAGATGTACCGTTGGCTCCGGGGGGAGAACTGAAAGGGTATTTCAAATTACTGAAATTGAAAAAAATACACCATAATTCTTGGAATTCCCTCTTTAAAAAACAATGTAGATCTCCTGGCCCAGAAACGCCTGGAAGAACGTGTAATAGAGATAGATGGCACACATGAGGATTAAGATTCTGTATTAAATACACCATAGATATCACTGTTGTTCTGTGATAAACAGTCATTTTTCAAACTCGCTCTCATCACTGTATCATGTTTTCTGCCCAAGTCTGAGGATGTTCTATCACGAATTTTCCAGTCCTTGGTTTTGTTTCTTTTAGAGGACTTTGAGCTCCAAATGTTATGTTTGGAGCTTGCACTCCAAAGCAACCCCCTTGAGCGCTATACTGTGGTAAAAAGCATTTCTCCCTGAGGATGGTAGCTCCTGCATCATTCTCTGCCTTGTCCCTTTTCCCTCTCCTCCCACCACCTGTGTGGGGTTGGAGAAAGACAGTTGAGAAAGGTGAGCCCAGAATTCTTGTTGCTGAAGAAAAAGGCACCACAGTGGGAATGTCTGGCCTCAGAAAACTGTTTTGACATTTTTGATTTGATTTGCACGCTCTGTACTATCCTCTTGGTGGCTGCTCCAATGGCCCCTCTCCTTGTAGATAATGTCCTTCTCTTCTCTTTGTTAGTCCACTTAGCTATTCCTTCCTAAATAAACCACTCAAAATAAATAAACTTCTGAGATTAGGGAGCATTTTGATGACGTGAGCTAGCTAGAAGAAAGAATATGGTGACCTTGATACATAAAAAGCTGTAAGTCCTTTTCACAGAGAAAGCATGAATTACGGATCTTGCCAAAACCCAATCTAAGAAAAATTCCACCCTTTACCCAGGAGACATTTGAGTTTTAATTATCCCTCTCAGAGTCCCTAGACTTTCCTTCTCTTTATCTATTTTTTTTTTTCTGCTTATTCTAATCAGCGAAGAGACAGTGAATTTCTCCATCACTTCTGTCAGCTTCACAGTATCCTTCCCCACGTGAACTGTTGTTTGGTAAGTGCCCGCTTTGAATTCAGGCAGAAAAAATGGTTTCTCGAAGATTAGTCACCCTCATTAGCATTCCCACTGTAGTGCTAAGGCAAAGTATTTAATATTAATGACCACTGATATTCCTGCACTGTTTGTCCTGCATCCACAGTGCTTGGTCTCAACGTAGGGAGGAAAAGCAAAAGCAAAGGAATGGTACAGTCTCATAACCAAAATGGTGCATAGAAAACAAAATGGATTTTCTAATGTAATATTCACTAAATCACAGGAAGTGATGAGCAAAACCTACAGTGCATGCAGCCACTGAGCGGTGGTGTAGTAAGCAGGAATCTGAGTGGTTTCTGGATTAATGCTCTAACACAGTGCCAGGGGACACTGTGCTACTGGAGATATCATTATTTCTCAGAGATGTTTTGTCATTTATATCGCACGTTACATTCAAGAAGATGACAACGTTCCTGTTCCAAAGAGAACAAAATCAAAAGTCCGGATTGACCCTAGAGGGGTATAAGAGGGAATAAAATATATCAGGTGCACCTTTGAGCAGAATTCACTGCAAGCTCAGGGGTGGGGGAGTTGAGAGGACATCTCCCCAACGCCTGCTCCACCAGCCCAGCAGAGAGGAGAGATGTGAGAAAGGCTCCACTCTCCTCTTCTCACATGCCAGATTGCACATAAGGAGTAGAAGACTAATAATCCGTTTATTTTCAAAAGCAGGAAAGGCAGATTGGGCATTTAACTGATATACTGTATGCGGAGGTACAAAAGTTCTTCCACCTCCCCCGGTTCAGCTGCATGCACATGTATTCCAGTCAGACCCCATTTAGAAAGAGACAATAATAAGAAATGATAGAATGCCAATAAAAGACAAGGAAAAAGCACAAATCCTGCCTGTTATAAGAACCCATAAAACTTTTCCTAAGACTCAGCATGCAAGACATAATGTTTGATTTAGATTTCTGATTAAATAAATACATTCTGCCTACCTAAAATTAATTTCTTGTTTTGATTTGATGAGTGCATCATGCTTGGTTTCGATTTAGTGCAATGAAGAATGCTCTATTAAAACAGAATTTGTATGTGGTAAAATTCATTTAAGAAATAATGTGATGTACATATGTCTCCCTGGTTTCCAACAAGAACCCCGTGGCTTTCCCCCACGGCCTAAGTCTCCTGCAGAACACTGTCACCATAATCCTGCCTGGTTCTTCCAGCCTGAAATGCAGCTACTCTTTCCCCGAGCACAGCAGTTTGTCCTGGGAGCTTTGTTGACAAGTCACTGCGAAATATTTGGGAAAGAAACCTGAGGATGTGGGACACTGGCAGCTGGAGAGGACGGGATGCGATTTTTGGGTGAAGAGAATGGCAATTTATCCCAAAGAATGATGTGTGGCCTTAATTTGACCGCTAGAATTGCACAAATTAAAACCAAGTCAGATAACCACAGCATTTATAACTCTTTATGAAATTACTACCCTAGATAATCCATTGACACGCTTTTGCCTAAATATGATCCCAAGACGCATTCTAAAGTTTTCATTTCCAACCAGACCATCTATTTTCCAACATCAACAAAAATCAGATACAATGTGGAAGAGGAAAGAAGTGCCAGCACTGCCTTAAATGTTATAGCACGCAGACAAATACTGTTCCCAGTTCAAAACTTAGGGGTCATTTAAGTATTTAAATTGTGTACAGAGATAATGCGATCCAGGACACAGACTAGTGACAATGTGTAGACCAGTGATCCCCAACCTTTTCTGACCCTGGACAATAACTCGCTCAGCATTAAGCATTGTGGGCAACATCATACTTTACTCTCCCTAATGGCCTTCAGCTTTAACTTTTTAATTTCCTGTAGGTCTCAGTGGTATGAGAAGGTCTCCCAAGCTTTTTGTTGATTACTAACCCATGAGGCCGTGGACTGGGGACTCATGAGTGAGGGGTGGTGGATGAAGTATTATCTGACTTGCCTGCTGATTTCCCTGCTTGTTATGTTTTTGGGGGGTGGGATAAGGAGCCTTGCAACCTTAATTGTGTGTGGGCTTCTTTCGTTTTGGGGGTTTTTTGGGTAGAAATTAAGTTAATACTTGTCCTTTCCAACCGTGAAGATTCTGTGACTCTGCTTACAGGTGTGTTTACGACCACACATACAGGCATAGCCTCCAGGAGTGCCATCAGGAGCCTTACGTGCCCTCGAAACATCTGACAAGGATTTTGGCTTTCTCATTTAAATCCAAGAGAGTTGGCAGGGCAGGCGGATGGGGTGGAAAATAAAAGGGTTCCCAAAGTGGCTTCCAGCGGGACTGGCCGACTGAGAGCTCCCTCCAGGGCAGCACAAGTCCAGGGCTGCCCCTGCGCCCCTCATATAAAATAGTGAATAATCATAACAACAGTACATATCTATAGAGCTTCCCTTCTGCCCACAGCTCCCGTAGGGATCTCGGTCCCCTCTAGAAATAACAACAGTGATGAATTAATTAGGGAGACGGGGATCTCAGGCGGGTGGGGACACCCAGGACACCGCTCCCCCCGGGGGGACCCTGGCCTGAGGGGGGTTTCCCTCAGCGCTGGCAGCCGCGGCTGACCGGCCTCGGCGGGGAAGGGGAAGGAGGGGACGGGAGAGGCGGCCGCCCCGGTCGGCGGCGGCGGGGAGGGGGCGAACCCTGCCCTCTGCCCTCTGACCGCCGCGGAGGCCGCCGCCGCCAGCATGGGGAAGGCGGAAGCGGCGGAGCCGGCCCGTCAGGCCGGGCGGCGGCGGCGGTGGCTGTGGCGGGGGAAGGCGGCGAGAGGCTGAGGCAGGCGGCAGGGCAGCGCCGGCGGCAGCCCGGCCCCACACCCCCGACAGCGGCGGGGCGGCGGCGGTGAGCCTCTTCCCCCCCACCACCACCTCCCCCGGCTCCTCCGCCGCCCCCAGGCACCGAGCCGTGAGGGGCAGGGGGAGGCCGGCGGCGGCCTGCGGGGCCCGCGCCGGGCCGGGCCGCACTGAGGGACCGCGCCGGGCCAGGCGGAGGGGGCCCTGCCCTGGGGATGCCCGGGGGGCCGGCGGGGGGAAGCCGGAGGCAGGAGGGGAGTAGCGTCGGTGTTGCCGGGGGGTACGACACCACGGACACGGCCATGGAGCCGCAGGTGGGGCTGCGTGGGAAGGGGGCGACCTGAGGGGCTGGTGGGTGCCGCCCGCGGCGAGGGGCTGGAGGAAGGAGCGGGCCGAGCCCCCTGACAGGTGTCTCCGCCGTTAAGTGCCCTTCCGCGGTGACCCCGGGGAGGGGGGGACACTTACAGACGTTTGTGTTCGTTACCGCTGCCGCCGCCCTCAAAGATGATGTTGGGGGAGCAAGCCCAGAAGTGGTTCCCAACTCACGTGCAAGTTACGGTCCTTCAAGCCAAAGGTCTGAAGCCGAAAGGTAAAAATGGCAGCAACGACGCCTACACCATCATCCAGCTGGGCAAGGAGAAGTACTCCACCTCGGTGGCCGAGAAGACCCTGGATCCTGTCTGGAAGGAAGAGGCCTCTTTCGAGCTCCCTGGGTTACTCCTGCAGGAGAATCCAGAAAAATACATCCTGTACCTGATTGTCATGCACAGGTCGCTGGTGGGACTGGACAAGTTCTTGGGACAGGTGGCGATAAGTCTGAATGACATATTTGAGGACAAGCAAAGGAGGAAAACAGAGTAAGTGATGGTTGGTTTGTTGTTGTTTTTCCTTTATAATTTGTGCACTTGGGGGGGGGATTAGCAGCCTTATTATCAATGTACTTGGAAATGGAATTAGTATGTTTCTTTCTTCTGTGGTGTGTTCAAAGCCCCTAACATATACAGTTATGTCACTGCTGCCTGACCTCCTCCAGGGAGAAGTTTACTGTAATCACAGTGGTTGCCCTGCACAGGGAAGGACTGTCATTAACATTTCTTGACAAATTCTTACGTGCAACATGAACTCACTACAGTCTGTTTTCCTAAAGATTTTTCTTCGTTCTGCTCAGGGCCGCATCCCAGTTCAACTCCCACCTCGATTTCAGCCCTCTCCCTTAGAGCTTGCTGTCGTTCTCTTTAAAAATGTTTTCCTTCAGTTGCTGCAACCAAGTGTCTTTAAATATTTTATATTTATGTTTTGGTGGTCAATGAGCTGTGACTTAGTGAAGGCTCACTAAGTGTTTTTCTGATCCTGATTAGCCTTGGGCCGCGATCCTGCAGGCTGCTCTGTACAGCAGGCCTCGACAGAGAAGACTGCAGGGAAATTTCTGCTGTTGTGGTAGCCTCCATCATTACCTACATAAGTTTTTGTCAAGTAAAATTGCCGTTTGCCAGCAAATTTTGGCACTGGAATGCCAAAAAAGGAAAAAAAAAAAGGCAGCAGTTTATTAGGCTGAACTGTAGACTTATCTAAATACGGGTTTCGCAGCTATATTAGTGAAATTGTTTAAAAGTTCTTGCATGAAGAAGTCTGGTACAAGTGTAATTTATCCTGCAAAGTGTATGGGAATAAACTGTAGATGTAAGCATAGTACAGGCCTGCCTGTGACTACATGATCTGTGTTTGTGTTAGCTATTCTTATCCCACAGAAGTAGGCCAAGAACAGCATGGAGACCTCCAAGCTTGGAGCTTACAAATCTTTCTGCAGTGGTTAAAAAGTTCTTTCCCAGGTGCCTTTTCTCCTCCAATGTCTCTTCGGTAGAGCAGAAATACCCAAAGTGTCCAAATCTCAGCTGTTAAAATTAAAGGCCAGGATTTCTTTTGGTCGTGATGGTGGGTCTATGGTAAGATGCTGGACTTTTACATCAAAGTGTCTAAGAGGTTGGCATGGTTTGTCTGTCACTGTCCGTGCTGGGGAGGTGTGAACCTCCAGCAGAGTCAGAGTGGGCAGGTGAAGGTGGAAATTTGTGGAGCAGCACCAGCCAGGTCTTGTTGATCAGACAACTCTTTCTGCAGAAACCATCTCAGAACCTTGTCCTTCTTACGTGCAGTGGCTAAGGTTGAAGGAGCACCAAAGACAAGTCAAAGCTGGCTTTGCCCAAGTGGTTGGGTTTTTTTTTGTAAACTGTTTAGCAAACCAGTATGTTTACTAACCATATAATAGGAAATAACATGTCAGTGCAGAATCTCTTGTGGATTCATGGTCTGAAGTGTTATACTTTTTAATTGCTTATCTTTTTAGGGACAAACCAGTTATCTTGATGCAATACATGGTAATGCCTGTAGCCTTAGGGTCTTAATTTCTATTTACACTTGTTTCAAGAA